>JAJOOB010023905.1:0-26081 GCA_029582485.1 Solanum tarapatanum | reverse complement strand
TATCTTTAAAATAAACTTAAGTAAAATTATTATAAATTTTAAAACTTAAATACTATAAACTAATATAACTTAGAAAAATAAAAAAACATTCGTATTTTTCGTAATTCAAAATAACTCAAAAACAAATAATTATTTTTTGAAATAGCTATATGTGTCGTCCCGTTTATCCCATCCCGTTCCGTCCCGGTTCTATCCCGGTATATAGTGGGACGGGACGGAACCGAGCCTCCATCCCGGTAGTTCCGGTCCGGTTCATCCCGGTACCGGTCAACAACCCGGTCAAACCGTCCCGTTCCGGTCCGGTGGTCCCATTCCGGTCCGGTGCCCAGCCTTATTTCCATCTTATTCTGTCCTTGAAATTCATGTAAATTCTAGCTTGGCTTCATAAAACTTTTTATGTACATTATAATTTATAGAAAAAAGTATCTGAAACACCTCTAAACTTGGTGCAAATTATTAGTTTTATCCTCGAACTATTGATAGCCTTAAAACATCCCTAAACTTAGCGCAAATTATTAGTTTCATCCCCGAACTATTAACAGCCTTAAAAACACTCCTCTACTTGACTAACTAAACTTAGATATACCCCTGATACACTCCCGATATGCAACATGACATAGCAAGTGATCTCAAACTCTTGTAGGAGCATGAAGTTCTTAATAAAAATCAAGAGAAGTGTTGAAAACACCCCAAAACTTGACGAGAATTTAGGGGTATATTTTTCTAATTTTGCAAGATCGGTGGTGTATTTAACTTCAATTAGTCAAGTAAAGGGGTGTTTTTAAGGCTGTCAATAGTTCGGGGATGAAACTAATAATTTGCGCCAAGTTTAGGGGTGTTTTTGCTACTTCTCTCTAATTTATATATTGAATATTTTTTAAACTTATTTGTGTGCCTATGTTTATGTAGTTTGATTTCCTTTACTGAAAACCCTCGATCCTATTTGATTTCGCCGTTGACATTCACGTAATCCTAGCTTGGCTTCGTAAAACTTTTTATGTATATTACAATTCATGTTGTGGTAACGAGATAAATCTTAAGTAAAACATTGCTTATCAAGATTGTATGTTGTAATACCCCAGAATTTTTTTGAGCTAAGACTTGAACCATCCTTCGTTCTAAGTAGGATTTTTATCGAGGAATTTAAAATTTCTTGAGTGTTAAGGTCACTACATGTATCACCTTGAGTTCCAAAAAGAATTAAAGAGAATTCGTTCAAGTCATTCCTAGGTTCTTCTAAGTTTTGGGTCAACTTAAAATGACCATAACCTTCAGTACATGATGATTTAGGTGGCCCATAAGATAAATTGAAAGGTCTTCGAATTATCTTTCCAACGCCACCAAGTTTGCTAAATTTCGAGCTCGTATGAGGGAGTTATGCCCGTTTGAAGTCGGGCTGTCCAATTAAGGAAAGTTATTCGAAAATATGAGGGGTATTTTGGTCTTTTCCTTACCCAATTGGATTTAAGCGTTTTTAGTAAGGTTTTAGGAGTCTAAACTGATTAGAATTAGTTTCATTCATCCCCAAAAGCGTTTAGGGTTTTAGAGAGAAGATTCAAGAGGAGAAGAAGTTCAAAGTTTCAAGAGTTTGTTCAAGAAATTCAAGATTTCACCAAGAACCTAGTTTTTTGAGGTATGTAAACTTCCATAGTGTTGGGTTCGTTCACCCACACACTAATCATGATTTTCTTTTGCGAATCTATCCATAAATATTGATCAATTTAATTTCTTGATGAGTTCTTGATAAGTGTTCTAGAAGTTTTCTTATCGATTAAGTTTTGATGTAAGATTCTACTTGGATCAACTTCAAACGACCATATCTTTTAGAATATAAAGAGTTACGTGAGCCATAACCTATCCAATTAAAGGTATTTGAATCTATTTTCCAACGCCGTCAATTTCGCATCAATCCAATTTCTGAGTTAAAAGTTATGACTATTTTAGTAACCTATTCAGTGCTGTTACGAATTAGCCGACGGGAAAACATTAAAAAAAATCATTTTTGTCTTTTTACCTCTAAGAAAACCCTAAAAGAATTTCTTGACTAATAAAAGGCTCAAAACAATCAGATTTTCATCTTTTAATCCATCATTCTCTTCTATCTCAAACCCTAAGACAAAACCCTAAGGAAAAATCAAAGTAGAAGACCCCATTCAAGATTCTTTCAATCTTTTTCAAGATTCTTCTTCAAGGTAAGTTTTTCTCCAAGAATTTCATTGTTTCCAACTCAAATTCCTTCGTACAATTATGAATCACTAATAAAAATCATAATTCTTGGCCATAGAGATTTCAAGAAACTAATTCAAGAATCTCAAGAAAGGTTTTCTTGATCGTTTATCTTCAAGCTAGGATTTCAAGGCTTCTAATCAAGTTCTTCTTCAAGATTTTTCAAGATTCTTCAAGAACCTTATTCTTTCAGGTATGCAAGGCTATCATAGTGTTGGACTAGCTCGTCCTCATGCCCTACATCTACTTTCAAATCATTAAAAGAGAAATCTAGGATTATACCTCTAGATTTGAGTATTCTTGAGATAAGTTGATTTTGAGTTCTTGAGTTCATGGTTATTTTAAAAATTCTATTCCTAATTATTGAGTTTTTATATTTCTATTGAGATGCTTGAGTTGATTTGTTCATGTCTATATTTCAGCATGAACCCTGTTTTGAGTTATAAATCTTGAGAAGTTTTTCAAAGCCAACATTGAGTTTTAAGCTAAGTTTTAAGGAAGTACGTATGAGAATGAGAAGATTCGTATACACGAGTTTCATATTGTTATGCAGACCCTTGAGTCAAGTCGTTCATGCTCATAATTTCTCATGAACTTCATAATTTGAGCATTTTTTAGAGGAGTAGTATCTTCAAGTTCTAAGTCTTGAGCATTGAATTCCTAATCCTTTTGAGATTATATTTCTACTTATGGGACTACTACATGTTACCCATGAAGCCCTTGAGTTGAGTTGTTCATGCCCATAATTCCGCATGAACTTTATGAGTCGAGCGGTCTAGAGATGAGTAACATCATTGAGTCTTGAGTTCTGAGTACCGAGGCTCTTTATTGCTATTAAGATCCCTGAGTTGAGTCGTTCATGTTCATTATTCCACATGAACCCTATGATTTGAGTTTTATAAATTTTAAAAAAGCTTTTTAAAGCCAACACTTGAGTTCTTAAACTAAGCTTTAAGAAAGTAAAGATGAATTTTGAGAAAAGAGTTTTCTAAAACATAATTAGTATGACAATCGAGTATGACATCAATGCATGAGCAGTATGGTATCTAGATATACCATCAATATTTATGCAGTATGACTTCCCGAGTCATCAATGATCATATTACAATATGATTTTGAAATGTTTTTGAGAAAGAGAAGAGTGGAGTTCATTTTCTTTAAAATGATTTATGAGAACTAAGTATTCCCAAGAGTAGATGTTTTCACATTTAAGATGAGAGGAAACTAAGATTTCCAAAAGAGTTTTGAGCAGTTTGAGTACCATCTCTTTTAAGAGAAAGATTTTTGAGTAATAATCTCAAACCACAGAAAAAGTTATGTTTTTAAATATATGAGCTAGTATATTTTGGGAGTAGTATTGAGCACCGATATGGGGGAGAGTTCAGATAGCTCATAACCCCTATAAACCATGTAGTCAACGTGGGTAGAAAGGTCATACTTTTTAGATGATTCATTAATGATTTTTATCATAGACTAGTGGATCCACTTAGTTGAGAGGTTCTATACCCCGGCAAAGTATATGACAATTCTGTTAGCGTGGGCAAGACGATGTATCATCACATAGCTCATATTGATGGTTGTCGGTTAGAGAAACTCCCCCAGAGTTATATTGTATTTTTATATATACAAACTGAGTTATTATTGTATTCTTCAATACATTGAGTTGCTATCTACTGTTTTAAAAGCTTTCCATATATATATTTGCACCTTTTACTGTTACTTTATCTTTGAGTATCATAAGTTGAGTAATTTAATCTTGAGTTGAGTTGAGTTGAGTTGAGTGAGTTTAGAAGAGGTAAATATGTTTTCTTTTTATCAAGTTCAAGCCTATGTTTATGCTTTAGAATTCTCCTTACATGCTCGTACATTCCACATACTGAGCCATTTGGCCTGCATCGTTTCATGATGCAGATACAGGTATTCAAGATCATCAACATGCGTTTTGTTGAGGTCATGGGATGTTCCAGTCAGCTTTGGTGAGCCTTCTTATATTCCGGAGGACTTTACCTTTACCTTACAGTTAGTAGTTTTGAGATGTCGTGGATCTTATCCCGATATCTTTCTGTAATAGTAGAGGCTTCATATATAGACAGAGTTGAAGAGTTTTCTGTATTTACTTTCTTTTAAGTATTGTTCATATTCTTAAAGTTCACTATTGGAGTTCAATGAATTTAATTCAGTTTTAAGCTTTTGCATGCTTGAGTTAGTCTTCCGCTTGTAGTCAGCCAGGATGAGGGTTCGCTTGGGGACCAACAATGGTTCTTGAGTGCCAGTCACGTCCAGGGTGTAGACTCGGATCATGACATATGTATTTATTTCTATATTTGAATATGAGATCTTAAATGAAGGATGAATGAATCTTTTACATCTCATCACAATGTATAAGACGATCTAGTCTTGGTAACGAAACGACCTATAGGATGACTCTAAGGTAAATCAAGATTTTATTTATTCCTAGATTTGAACATGATATCTCAAATGAAGGATGAAAACACCTTATACATATCATCACAACGTATAAGACAATCTAGTCTAAGTAACAAAACGACCTCTAGGTAAAGTGTTGTTGTCACGCCTCGAGCTACACCCTAGACGTAACTGGCACCCAAAAATCATTATTGGCCCCAAGCAAACCCTTGTCCTAACTCAATTCTCAGCGGAAGACTTACTCAACAATAAAGAAACTTTAAATATAACTCAACTCATAAAGACATCATTACTAAAATTAGCTTAGCTCAATATAGTTTAAAATGTTCAATAACATAACTGTTCAACTCAAGTCTTGAAACATTTAACAAAAGAAATGAAAAAGACTCCTCAAAACACTACCATCTATGAAGCCTCTAATGACAATAATGGAAGTCGGGACAAGACCCACGACATCCTAACAAAACTAAAAAGTAAATGGGAATCCTCCGAAAGCAAGGAGGCTCACCTAAACAACTTTGGAACTGCAAGTGGTATCAACCGTGCGCCTGTTAATGACCTGAACTCCTGCATCTGCATCATGAAAGATGCAGGCCAAATGGCGTCAATACATGGAATGTACGAGCATGCAAGGGGAACTTTGAAACACAGACATAAGCTTGAAATGATAAAAAGGAAGAACATACTCACCACATCTCGACTCAACTAAAGGATACTCAAAGATACTCAAACTCAGAAATACTCAACTCAACTCAATATAAAAGCAACAATAAATATGCATTATAAAGAAAGCCTTTAAAACAATAGATAATAACTTAGATGTATTTAAAAATACAGTAATAACTCTTTTACTCTTATTTGGGAGATTCTCTAACCTACAACCATCACTATGAGCTATGTGATAATACAACGTCCTGTCCACGCTGCCAGAACTACTTTGCCGGAGTATAAGACATCCTCAACTAAGTGGATCCACTAAGCTAAGCTTAAAAAGCAATAAGAAATCATCTAAAAAGTATGATCCTTTTTACCCATATTGGTATACATGGTTTATGAGGACTTTGAGTTGTCTGAACTCGTCCCCATATCGATGCTCAATATTACTCCCAATAATATAACTCATGCTCATATGTATAAAAACATTTCCTCATCCTCAAACTTTGAGATTTATTACATAAAAGGGTCTCTTAAAAGAGATAGTGCTCAAAAACTCCTCATGAACTCATTTGGAAATCAAGGTTTCATTCTCATTTTAAATGTAAAACATTTACTCTTGGGAATTCTTAGTTACCATATATTCATTTTGAAAAGTGAAACTCAACTCCCCTCATCCTCATACTCAAGTCTTAAAACAAATTTTAAAAGTTTGTAAAAGACTCCACAAAATTGACTCGAAAGGTTCTCTCAAACTTGAATCTTAATCTTTTCTTGAATTTGAAATGTGAATTCAAGAATTTATGATTTGGATATAATACATATTTCTAAATGATTAGATGTAGTTTGAATAGTTACAATCGAAGAGAGCAAAGATACGTTTTAAAAGAACTTAGACGGAAAAACAGTCGAGGGTAGCTGACCCTGCGCACTGAGTTGCGTGGGGTGCCAACTCTTAAACTACAGAGCAACATTTCTGGTGCACTGCTGGTGCATCGGTGGTGTGCCACCCCAGGCCTTGCCCAGAAAACCTAACGAATTTTCCTTTTCGATTTTAGCCCTAATTCGCCTAGAATCAATTGGTTTCTCCCAAAGTCTCTTAGATTTGTATACCCAACATAAGTAAACAACAATGTACTAAAAAACAACTCTCAAACTCATAACATTCACCTCAAGAACTCATCAAATCCCATTATCAAAGATTTAAGAACGAAACTTCAAGAAACTCATCAAGAACCTCAATACATGGATTGTCATGGATGAAATTAACTCAAGAAACTCATGATTGGAGTGAGGGTGAACAAACCCATCACTATGAAAGCTTACATACCTCGTAAGGGTCAAATCCTGGATGAAATTCTTCAAAGATCGCAAGAACCTTGAACGAACGCTTGAACTTTTCTTTTTTCTCCTCTGGAACTTCTCTCTAAAACCCTAAGTGTGTTTAGGATTGTGAAAACTGACCTCGATTAGTTTAGACCCCTATTTGGGTGCAAAAATGCTTAAAGCTAATGGGGTAAGAAAATGACCAAAATACCCCTTCTTAAATCAAATGAATTTCCTAAATCGGACAGGCTGAACTCAAACAAGAATATCTCCCTCATCCGAACTCAAAATTTAGCAAAATTGGTAGTGTTGGAAAGAGGATTTAAAGATCTTTCATTTGATATCTCATGGGCCACCTAAATCATCTTGTGCTAAAAGTTATGATTGTTTGAAGTTGACCCAAAACTCACATTTTAAGAATAACTTGCGCTAATCTCAAATTAGCTCTTTCCAAATTAGTTCTTTCTAAATTTTTCTCTTTCTAAGACTGAGGTTGTCACTCCCCGATCCTATGCCCTGGACGAAATTGACACTCGAAAATCATTGATGGCCCCAAGCGAACCCTTGACCTGGCTCAATTCTCTGCGGAAGACTTACTCAACATTAGATGAACTTAAAAGTTAAAATTTTCTCAAAAGTCTAAAAATTGATAACTTAGAATATTTTAAATAAAACATTCACTGGCCAAAAGAGGCAACTAAAGTCTTAAACATCAACACTGGAAATGAAAAGACTCCTCAACTACTATTGTCTATCTATGAAGCCTCTAATAACTATGATGGAAGTCGGGAAAAGACCCATGACATCCTAACAAAACTAAAAGATATAAATGGAATCATTCGGAAGTAAGGAGGGTCACCAAAGCTAACTCGAACTGTAAGTGGTATCAACGAAGCGCCTGTTGATGACCCTGATTACCTGTATCTTCATCATGAAAGATGCAGGCCAAATGACATTAGTACATGGAATGTACGAGCATGCAATGAGAACTCTAAAACACAGACATAAGCTTGAACTTGATAAAAAGGAAAAATATACTCACCTCGTCTCAACTCAACTCAATTCAATATAAACGCAACAATGAAAATGCATTATAAAGAAAGCTTTTAAAACAATAGATAATAACTCAGATGTATTTAAAAATACAATAATAACTCTTTTACTCTTATTTGAGAAATTCTCTAACTGTCAATCATCACTATGAGCTATGTGATGATACAACGTCTCACCCACGCTGCCAAAATTATCCTATACATTGCCGGAGTATAAGACATCCTCAACTAAGTGGATCCATTAAGTTATGCTTAAATAGTAATAAGGAATAAGAGTGTGCATCGGTCAATTCGGTTCGGTTTTATGTGTTATCGGTTCAGTTTATTAGTTTTTGATTTTTAATTATGCTAAACCAATAAGATATTCTTTATTGGTTTTTGGTCATTAACTGTTCGGTTTTCGGTTTACCCAATAAGAAAATGCTCATAAAATAAATATATGATTTCTCACTTCTCTAACAATTTGACATGATACAGTTAGACAAGCAAATCAGTTGTAAATGCTATGATATAGTGAAACAAGAAACATAATGAGAAATTGCATCAATAAGAGTAGATGTAGTACGAAGGCTACAATAACATGTTACAACCAAAACATAATATGGAATTTCTGATGTGAAGTAGAAGTACTGTGACGTGTGAAGTGTGTAGACCATAGTGTAGAGTACTAATATAGTGTCCAGTTATGTTAAATTATTAATATTTAATATTTATGAAGGGTATAGTAGTAACTTACTATCGTCTTAATGGGTTATCGGTTTACCCAATAACCCAATACTAAAAACCGATACCAAACCAATAACCCAATAATTTTTTTTATAAAACCATTAAAAACCCGTTAACCCAATAACCTAATAGCAATGACCCAATAACATTTTTTTCGATTCGGTTTATTGGTTGGTTCAATTTTTGCACACCCCTAATAAGGAATCATCTAAAAAGTATGACCCTTTCTACCCATGTTGGCATACATGGTTTATGATGACTTTGAGTTGTCTAAACTCGTCCCTATATCGGTGCTCAATACTACTCCTAATAATTTAACTCATGCTCATATGTTTAAAAACATTTCCTCATCCTCAAACTTTGAGATTATTACTCAAAAGGTTCTCTTAAAAGAGATAGTGCTCAAAAACTCCTCATGAACTCATTTAGAAATCAAAGTTTCCTCTCACTTTAAATGTAAATACATTTACTCTTATGATTACTTAGTTCCCATTTATTCATTTTGAAAAATGAAAGTCAACTCTCCTCATCCTCATACTTAAGTACTCAAGTCTTAAAACAAGTTTGTAAAAGACTTTTAAAAAAGACTCGAAAGACTATCTCAAACTTGACTCTTAATATTTTCTTGAATTTGAAATGTGAATTCTAGAGTTATGATTCATGATATAAAGGATCTCTTGATGATTAGATGTAGCTTAGAATCATTATAATCAGGAAGAGAGTGAAAATACTTTTTAAAAGAACTCAGACGGGACGAACGACGGAAAAAGACGGGGGCAGGTGACCCTGGCGCGGGACGCCAACCCCTAAACTACAGAGCACCATTTCTGGCACACTGCTGGCGCATCGGTGACATGTCGCCCTAAGACCCGCCTAGAAAACTCGATGAATTTTCCTATTCGATTTCTGGCCCTAATTTACCTAGAATCGAGTGTTTTCTTCCAAATTTCCTTAGATTCATTTACCCAACACAATTTCATGAAAATCTACTCGAAATTCCTCAGGAACAATGCTCATAAACGAAATCCTCACCTCAAGAACTCAACAAAACCCCATTATCAAAGAATGAAGCACAAAATCCCAGGAACTCAAATCATTCAACCTCAAGAACGAAATTACGGATGAAAATCACATGATGGTGTGTCGATGAACAAACCTAACACTATGACAACTTACATACCTCAAAAAGATTGAATCTTTGGTGAAACTCTTCAACAATCACAAGAATCTTGAACGAACACTTAAACTTCTCCCTTTTCTCCTCTTGAACTTCTCTCTAAAACCCTAAGTGTGTTTAGGAATTGTGAAAATTGATCTAAGTCAATTTAGACCCCTAAAATATTACTAAAAATGTTTAAAGCTAATGGGGTAAGAAAAATACCAAAATACCCCTCTTTAATTCAGATGAACTTTCCTTAATCGGACAGGCTGAATTCAAACAGGCATATCTCCCTCATCTGAATTCGATGGCGTTGGAAAGAGGACCCAAAGACCTTTCATTTGATACCTTATGGGCCACCTAACTCATCATGTATCGAAAGTTATGGTCGTTTGAAGTTGACCAAAAACTCACAACTTAAGCATAACTCGAACAAATCTCAAATTGGCTCTTTCCAATTTAGTTCTTTCTAAAAGTAGCTCTTTCTAAGACCGAGGTGTTACAGTTGTTTATAAAGATTGTATTCATTCCTAGATTTGAATTCGAGATCTCAAATAATGAATGAAAAGACCTTATACATATCATCACAATGCATAAGATCCATTTAAGGAAAATTGTTCCTCATCAAAATTTTATCAATTTTGAAGGCACAAAATCAAAATTTCTTATCCGTAACGAAAAAATTTATATACATCCCACCACAAGTCGAAATTTCTTTCGCTCTCTGCTTATCTTTCCAAATTGCTTTGAAATGTTTTTCCTTAAGCCGACGGTCTTTCTGAAACGACCTTTTTACCTCTAAAAATAAGGATAAATCTACGTACACTTTACCTTTCTCGATGTTAGACTCTACTTATAAAATTGCATTAGTATATTGTGTTTGTAACTTTATGAAAAGCTTGCATTTGATGTACTTTCATAATTTACGTTACTTTTAGCATATAGTTCAACAATATTATAATTTAGAGAAAATGGCCAAAAAACCCCTCAATCTATATTCGAATTTCAAACTACACACTTCAATTTCACGGGGGTCCTATCACCCCCCTGAAGTATTTACTATTGAATTTATTACAACCCTAAAAGGTCACAATTACCCATCTATGTTAGACATGTGAATATCACGTGCTTGACACTTGGAAATTTCAGTAAATTTTATTTTTTTCCAACTTCTTTTATAATTCTTTGTTCTTTCCTCCTATATCTTCACTATACCCATTTTCACCATTATTGTAAAACCTAAATATCTTAGAGTTGCACTTGTGAGGAAGAGGGGCGAATAATGATGGTGAGACTTGTTAAGAAGCTTTGCCCGTCGGAAGATCTGAAAAACAAATTAAAAAAAGTGAGAAAGAAGAAAAGAGAGGGGATGAATAGAGAAAGTAATGTTGCCATTAATGGAGATCACTGGAGATGAGCATTATTCTCTTAGGGAAGATGAAGAGGAGTCGGCGATGTGTTCCACATCATTGTCATGTCGATGCCGGTGACAATTTTGAAGAGAAAAAGGCCGATTCACCGGCGATTGAACAATTAATAAGATTGAGAATATGTCTAGATGTAGTTGATTGATTGAAATTTGAGATTGATAATTAAAGGGTCTATTAGTAAGATTATTTTTTTTTGGGTGTTCAAATGAATTTGATTTAAATTCAGATCATTTTTTTTTTCAAATTAGATTCAAAGCTTTTTGGGGTGATATACATGTATTCTCATATCAATTTATCAATAGTTTATTAGAACGATTTTACAAATTTATTTAACAGAGAGTTTAAATTTTTTTCTTGAATCAAGAATGGTGAATTTGGTGAAGATGGTGATGATAGTAATTGTTTAGAGATGGTGACTTTTGTTACAACAACAATAATAATTAAAAATACATATATTTTTAAAAGAAAATATCAAAAATAAAATTTTAATATTTACTTTTGGAGTTCACTCTCTCAAAGAGAGTGAGATACACTCACTTTGCCAGCTATGCATTTAGGGTGGTAATAATTTCAGTTTGAAACACTTCAGAGGGGTGATAGGACCCCTGTGTAATTGAAGTGTGTAGTTGGAAATCGAAACATAGATTGAGGGGCCTTTTGGCCATTTTTTCTATAATTTACTTCAATGATTAATCAAGAAAATCATCTATGTTGAGAGGGAAAAAAAAGAATTCAGTTATAATTATAATTTTTATGCCTCCCACATTAAACAATTAGCACCAGTGGTCCTAGTGGTAGAATAGTACCCTGTCAAAGTACAGACTCGGGTTCGATTACCGACAGGTGCATTTCAAAGTTGTGAAGACCCAACTTTGTGAAGGTTGGGTCTTCATAGATGTCTAATAATAAATAGACGAAAATCTAGTGCATTTTTTGTTTTTTTCAGCACGGTTAAGTACGATTCATGCTAGTATAGAGGGTTACTTTATGCTCACATCATGACTTTTTCCATCATTGTGCGAAAAAATTGTTTGTATTGGTAATTAAAGCATAGTGTGCAAACATTGGTAGAAAAGTGGTGTGCGGAAGATGACTCAGAAAAAATAATAATAAGTTCAATTATTTTCAAGGTGAAAAGAAATATTCAAGTGAAAAGAAGGGACTATTGAATAAGTAAAATGGCTCATTTCCCAAGTTACGTCCTATTGAGGAGGATGGATTCATAATGGTTTGCAACTTTCTTTTGTCTTACGAGTTAGTGAACTTAACGCTTACATTTTCGGGCCACAAACTTACGAAACACAGATTAAGCTTCACTCGGCTAGTGTCACTTCTATGCGTCACAAAATAAAAAACTTTCAATTTTGAAAGTTGGTCATTTCAAATGACTTGTGAACTTGGTGGTTGGTGCACAATTTTCAACAAAATATGCACTTTAACTAGATTTTTATTTTCATCAAACACACCTTTTAACTAGACTTATTAACTAGGTCTCTCAAACTCTTTAGAAACTCTAAAGATTGTGTCGGATTCTTCAAAAGAAATTTTCTAAAGGATTCGACATGATTGTGACAACATTTTTTGAAAGTCAAAGCAATATAACTAATTAGCATAGTGGATTTACTTGATTTTCATATACTTTCTCCTTTATTAGGAGGAAATTAATACACGTAATTACAATCCAATAGCTTTTTCTATAGACTTGCCTAAAATTGATAAGAAGAGGATATGAATTAGAAAATTAAAAAAAAACAGTTTGATGCATTAAGGTTTTTGTTATGTGCAATGTCTGAGAAAGGGTCCGACCACAAGATGACTTCCTCCAAGGCTCCCCTTCTTGAATTAGAAGATAACTAAAATAATTTTCAATCTCACATCAAGTTTTTAGGAAAAAAAATAGTTTGTACCTGTAATAAATAACCTAATATTTTTAAGTCTATAAATATTCTATATTAGAAAAATGCACATGCCCTCATATGTCTTTTTTTAAAAAAAATTTCACATGTACGTATTTATATATTAGAACCCAATTAATAAGCTAATTAAAGGATAAAATGTTCCTAATTTAACTTTTGTCTATTAGAGCTCGAATATGACACCTTTATGTTAATGTGGAGAATTTATCCATCGGTCTCAACACCATTACCAAAGAAGAATTATACTAGTCTACTTTAAGTAGCCAAACAATTTTCTACCACAATTATTTTCGATACATTTAAATGCTTTTCATTACTTGACATTATGTAATATTTAAATATATAAATTTTATTATAAAAAAAATAAAAGGTTATCATTTCAATTCTAAATCATATTTATTCTTAATCAAAAGTCTCGATAGCGTTATATTAAATAAATTTAGTACTATAAAATTTCATCTCGAAATTATTATCTTTATTCCGAGTACCATACGACCCCATATGTGACTATTGATTATACTGTGGGGGAACTTCAATTTCTCTCTGCTCAGTGACTGTAAGTTCTTGCCACTCATAAAGGTTAATACTGATTCTTGATTTTAGTAGTATATTTTTTAATTTTCTGTAATGGGTGTAGAAATTATCTGAAATTGAGTTTGTTTGTTCATGGACCCAAATGTTTTCTTGAGCTGATTCAGCAAGTTCTTGATTTTTTTATAAAAATGGGGAAATGGGAGGGCGGGGAATTGAATCTCATGGATAAGGTGAAAGTTCGGATAGCTGAGTTACTAAGATTCTCCTGCTTCTTGTTGTTTATGTATGAAAAAGTTACCTTTTTTATTTATATTTCCTTGATAAAGATGATAGTAGTGTATTTGCATATGCTTGTTTTGGTTAAGTGTTCTGTACAAAGGCGGAGCTAGGATTTGAAAGTTATGAGTTCTGGATTCTAAGATTTTACTGTCTCAAGTGTTAGTAATTGGATTGTGAATTTATGTGGTGATTTTTTTAAATGCATATACATGATTTGAATCAAAGCTAGATAGTTCTGCCAAACCCGTGATATATGCTACCTCTATCCATGTGTCTGTGTATCTGCATCTTGTTTGTTGGTGATGGGGAAGTTGGTTATCTCATTGAGGGGTTGCATTTTAAGGTAGCGGATGTAGAATAATGTTGTGACACTGACGTATAAGTTATGTTGTTCGGACTCTCTTCAAGGTGTGTGTTGGGTCCTCCCAAAATAGTGCATTTTTGAAGGATTTGACAGGGGTGTATTTACATATGGTTATTTGGTTGATTGGTCTGTGTATCTGGATCCAGAGGAGGAGCGAAGAAAGGTAAAGGGGTTCAATTGAATCCGTTCACTTAAACAATGCTTTATTGAATCCCTCGACACATAGGCGGATCCAAATTTTGAACTTTATGGTTTCAAGTTCAAAACTTTTGTTGCATCCCATTCAAATCCATTATCTGTTCTTATTTAGTGAATCTTTATACACATATACTAGGTCTGAGCTAAAGTTATTGGTGTAGATGAACTTGTAAATTGTGAACTACATCCACTCCTGCCTCGCGTGAGGAAAGATTCTAGTATAGTGGTAAAGGGGGTTAAAAAATTGTTTTAGGTCATAGATTCAAATCCTTGGTGTAAACTCTAGTATTTATAGCAGATACCAACTAGTTGAGGGTTTAGGCCTAGTTGATTGATTGATTAATATAACTAATTCGAGCCGAAGACAGTTCGTTCAAATTGTGGGTGATGGGGGTAAAAAACTGATAAGTCTGAGTGCAGTACATTGAAGTTCTTTGGGACACAGAATGCCCTTTGTTTCGCAGGAAAATATGTGTATTACGTTTGATTCCCCATTGCCAAGTTCACAAAATTTTTCATGTTATATGACATTATTGTTTGTATTGGAAGTTTATTCTTCTTGTGTCAACTGATTATATATTTCTCGTCTTAGTTCTTCATTGGATAGATTTGAGAGATTCCACATGTTTTCAGTTTCAGGAGTGTTGACTTCCATAGTAATTATTGATGGAACCTAACCACCCAACATCTAGCAATGATTATGCTGCTGATATCTCTTCCATCAGGCAAGCTCAAGTATGCATCAGGCCCTTTGCGCACAAAACTCCTGTCCTCACCTCAGAAACTTTAGACTCTATTGCTGGAAGAAAGTTGTACTTTAAATGTGAATCCTTTCAGAAGGGGTGAGAAGCTCTTTAACATGGAGTGGAAGGATTTCTTTCAAAGTAGCCCTGTATAAGTGTCTTGTAGTGAACTAGAGTTTCTGCTATTTTTCGCTTCTAAGGGTCATTGTTCGTGCAATTTATCAGGGGAGCTTTTAAATTCCGAGGGGCATGCAATGCTATTTATTCACTTGATGATGATCAAGCTGCTAAAGGAGTTGTAACTCATAGCTGGTTCGTTCAGATCTTTCTGGTTTCTGTGGTTTACTATCTATATTTATTTTTCTGGATTACCTCCTGATCTACTTCCCGTTAAATTTAGTGGAAATCATGTTGCAGCTCTTGCTTTGGCTGCAAAGCTACGGGGCTTCCTTGCTTATATTGTTATACCAAAAAATGCTCCAAAATGCAAAGTCAAGAATGTCAAACGTTACGGTGGTCAGGTTATCTGGAGTGAGCCATCGATGCAGTCCTGATAGGAAACTGCAAACAAGGTGTTGCAAGATACTGGTGCTATTCTTATTCATCCCTATAATGATGGGCGCATTATAAGGTAACATTGGTTTTCTTTGTAATTTTTGAATAGATGATACTTGGGACTTCCCCCTTCTCAACTACAAAATAGATTGAGAGGGGCCTGAAAGCCCCCAAAGAAGCCTTAAGAGTATTCGGATGCACGTGTTTTGTTAAAATTCTATCTCCTGCCCAAGACAAACTGAGCCCTACATCTCACTTTGTGTTAATGATCCTTCTGTATGATGATTTCATCTTTCTCGACATTTGCACATTATGAACTATTCCAAGTCAACCTTGAACTTCTAATTGAACTATATGGAATAGTAGTTTTTGATATTCCAAAATACTACTTTTTCCAAAAAATTGAACCTTTTTGCTAGGAATCTAGACAGCATGATCTGTGCTGATGAATATTTCTCCATCTAATATGTTTTTTTGTGGTCTTTACAGTGGGCAGGATACAATATCACTGGAGCTTCTGGAACAGGCTTCCGAAATTGACACCTTAATAGTCCCAATTAGCGGTAGATCAACTTTTTAAAGACTTTGATGTATCATTTTCTTCAAATTTTAATTTGTAGACCAGCCTCAATTACTGGTATGGAATGAAGGTGGTGGTCTGATATCGGGAGTTGTGTTGGCTGCCAAAGCCATTAATCCTGCCATTCACATTTTTTCTGCCGAACCAATGGGAGCGGATGATGCTTTCCAGTCGAAGATCAATGGCAGGATCACTAAGTTATCTGAGGTCAACACTATTGCCGATGGGCTTTGAGCCTTTCTTGGAGACCTCACATGGTAAGGTCTTAGATCTCCTCCTACTCTAAATTACTGTGCCTATTTTGGAGCTTTTGGCAATCAAAATCAAAGGTTTGTTGGCGGCAAGATCGGCATGACTTTATGTTTTAGAGATCGTACTAATTTTTTTAAACTATGTTGCTTGGATTCTTCAAAAATATTGTCAGGTATGCATTTTGAGGATCCGACCTGAGCGAGGCAACATCTTTGGAGGGTCCAAGCAACAGAATTTTTTGGTTCTCACTTTTAGTGTATTTACCCCTGCACTGAAGAAGCCTCTTGGTCCCTTTTTCCCAAGCCCTTCTACCCCCTAGCTCCTTTTCTTTCACTTCTACGCGGATTTCTAACAAGCCAATTTGATAACTTAGCTTTTTCTAACACACTCTTAATAACTTTGTTTTTTCTTACAAGCCAATTTGATAAATGGTATCTGGCATTTACCTTTACCGTCAAACAGGCCTATCATCCACGATCTCGTGGATGACGTCATAGTTGTTGATGATGAAGAGATAATACAAGCTATGAGACTGCTATGAAATTCTAAAGATTGCAGTGGAACCAAGTGGAGCTATTGGCCTTGCAGCTGTTCTTTCCAATAGTTTTAAAACAAATCCAGCCTATAGTGAATGCAATAATATTGGCATTGTAATTTCTGGAGGCAATGTTGATCTTGGTGTGCTTTGGAATTCCGTTAACAAATGAGAAACCCTGTATTCAATCTCTCCCCTGATTCATGTATTCTTACAAATGCTTGTTCTTTGATTTATGTTTCACATTATTTGTTTTTTTAGTGTTCTTTTGTTATGAATGCTCTGTACTGCTTTCCTTCTTAGTTGTCATTTTCCCGCTACTGTCTTATTTTCTTTTTTATAACTGCTTGCTTTGATGCTCTTGAGCCGATGGTCTTTCGGAAACAAACTCGCTACCTCCACGAGGTATGGGTAAGGTCTGCGTATACTCTACCATCCCAGACCCCACTTGTGGGATTACACTTGGTATGGAAGTTCCATCCAGTGTTGAGTCAATTTCTGTGATTTTAGCTACTGAGTATTGGGGTATCTTTCTGCTCAGGGACCGTAAGTTCTTTCCAGCCATTAAGGTTCATTCTTTCCCTCTTATTTCTCTTTCTATTTTCAGTGTCTACTATCCACTAATACTGGTTCTTGATTTTAGTATTTTTTTTTTTTTTTGCTGTAATGGTTGTAAAAACTATCTGAAGTTGAGTCTGTTTCTCATGGACCCAAATGGATTTTTGAGTTGATTCAGTAAAGTCGAGAATGTCAAATGTTTCGGTGGTCAGGTTATCTCGAGTGAGACATTGATGCAGTCCCGAGAGGATACTGCAAACAAGGTGTTGCAAGATACCGGTGCTGTTCTTATTCCTTCCTTTAATGATGGGCACTTTATAAGGTAACACTGTTTTTCTTTGTCATTTTTGAATAAATGATACTTAAATTCCACTCTGTCATTATTCCGGATATAGTAATATATCTGATACATGTATTATTATTGATATTTTTATCATACATATTGTGGCAAAATACAATGTTTATTATCTCATACATATTGTGGCAAAATATAATAATAAATGTATACAATCAAGAAGAAAAAAATTCAATCAAACCCTCTCTGGATCATATTTGGGTAATATCTAGAAATTTGTGTGTATCTGGAAAGGGATAAGTTACCTAACCAAGAGCTCTCCTACCCTACACTTGTTTCCTTGATAGCATGGGTCGAAATTTCTTTTTTCTACTTTTCGATACATGTATCTTAAACAACCTCTTTCCTTTCTTATTATCGATACTTGCATCTGCTGCAACAACTTTCAATTTCTTTGATTTTTTTGTTGTTGTTTATCCAATGACTGCATTTTTATGGGGTCATTGCGGAACTTGGTTCTCCTCTCGGCTTCTAAAGCAGCAACAATCCCTGCATTGTTATCTTCTTGAGTGAAAATGCACAGTATGGACAATCTTGATAAGTATGTTGGTTAGAGGGTAATACCTCGAGTAAGCCTCGTAGGAGTAGAAGCTTCCACCATTGATACACAGAAAAAAGCTGGAGAAGCCCCCTAAAATAATTCAAATTAGCAGCTTAAAGTCTGAGAATCAGTAGAAAAAGCTATTAGATACACATAACCAACATATTTATGCAAAACCGTTACTTAACTGGAAAAATCACGGTGCCACGAATTGAGGAAGAAGCAAAATCGCGAGATAGAGAATAGGAGCAAATTATGGAAAGTGGGATTTGGTAAGAGAGTTAACCGATAGATACATACAGTGTATTAAGCCTTCAAAAAGGAAAAGGAAATAAACCGGTGAATTTGCTATAAAATGGTAATTGACGCCACATTTGGTAATATTTTTAAAACTAAAACTATGTATTTTTAGATATAATAGCTATATATATTTGCTTAGTTAGGTAACTAATTTATGAGTGAAGAAGTGGGCTAGACCCATTAATCCTTAAAAAGGGGAAAGGAAACAAGCTAGTGAATTTGCTATAAAATTGTAACTGACGCCACATTTGGTAATATTTTAAAACTATAATTATGTATTTTTTATATAGTAGCTATATTTGCTTAGTTAGGTAACTAATTTATGAGTGAAGAAGGGGGCCAGACCCATTTATTCTTATCAACATATAAGTATATGAGATATATTAGGTTAAGAGAGCTCTTGGTTCTTTTGAAAAAAAACTTTTTGCTCGAAGGAAGGACCTGGAACTTTATTTGAGCCGATAGTGAAGCTCTCGTCAATTTAAGCTTCAGGTTAAAATTTACTTAGTTCATAGCTTTATTGGTTCCTTTTTTTAAATTTTTTTTGTTGATAAGGATATGCTAGAACTTGATAACGATATAGTGTAGAGTCCAAATGGAGCAGATGTGATAAGAGAATCAACACATCTGTGATGATGGTCACATCCATTTTCCATGTAACTGCTTTCTTGGTTCTTTTGAAAATGTTTTGTCTAGTAAGAAATGATGACGATTTAATGATTTTATAATGATTTGTATACGGTTAAGATGCTTTACTTTGGAACAAGAATGTTAATATATATATATATATATATTGATATATTAAAATTGAATATTTTGATGGATTGTAGTAATGAGATATGCTTTCAGCTTTAGATTTATGATTTGAGGTGTAGAATATTGAGATTTGGCCTCAAGTTTGAAATTTAGGGAAATTGAGATTTAACCCATCATTTGACATTAAGATTGAAACTTGACTATAGATTTAAACTCTGTGGCTTATGGGTAACGACTCCATGATCCATCATTTCCCTTGGTTGATCCTTGAGATCAAAACAATTTCCTTTCTCCTTAAGACCATACTCAGGCAATTTGTCATGTTATATGATATTATTTTTCTTGGAAGCGTATTATTCGTGTGTCTGTTCTCAAAGTCAACTGATTATATATTTCTCGTCTTAGATCTTCTTTGGATAAACTTGAGAGATTCAACCTTGTTTGGTATTTTTGTTCTTTGATCTTCCCTGGACTGACTCGAAAAATTTCACATGTTTTCAGTTTTGTGATTGTTAACTTCCATAGAAATTATTGATGGAACCGAATCACACAAAATCTAGTGACAGTTATGCTGCTGATATCTCTTCCATCAAGGAAGCTCAAGTACGCATCAAGCCCTTTGCGCAACAAACTCCTGTGCTCACCTCAGACACTTTAGATTCTATTGCTGGAAGAAAGCTGTACTTCAAATGTGAATGCTTTCAGAAGGGGTGAGAAACTCTTTAACATAGAACGTCAGGGATTTTTTCAAAGTAGTTCCTATATAAGTGTATTGTAGTGAATTTGTTCATGCAATTTATCAGGGGAGCTTTTAAATTCCGAGGGGCATGCAATGCTATTTTTTCACTTGATGATGATCAGGCCACTAAAGGAGTTGTAACTCATAGCAGGTTTGTTCAGAGCTTTCTGGTTTCTCTGTAATAAAACTATCTTTATTTAATTTTTTGGATTATCCCCTAATCTACTTCCCATCGAATTTAGTGGAAATCATGCTGCAGCTCTTTCTTTGGCTGCAAAACTACGGGGTATCCCTGCATATATAGTTATACCAAAAGATGCTCCAAAATGCAAAGTCGCGAATGTCAAACGTTACGGTGGTCATGTTATCTTCAGTGAGCCATCAATGCAGTCTCGGGAAGATACTGCAAACAAGGTGTTGCAAGATACCGGTGCTGTTCTTATTCCTTCCTCTAATGATGGGCTCATTATAAGGTAACACAAGTCTCACTTTTTTCGCTATGAATCTAGACAGAATGATCTCTACTAATGAATATTTCTCCATTAATATGTCTTTATGTGGTCTTTACAGTGGGCAGGGTACAATATCTCTGGAGTTTCTGGAACAGGCTTCAGAAATTGACACTTTAATAGTCCCAATCAGCGGTAAATCAACAACTTTAAGACTTTGATATATCGTTTTTCTTGAAATTTTAATTTGTAAATTAGCCTCATTTTTTGATTCGGAATGAAGGAGGTGGTATGATATCGGGAGTTGCATTGGCTGCCAAGGCCATCAACCCTGCCATTCGCATTTTGGCTGCCGAACCAATGGGAGCAAATGATGCTTTCCAATCAAAGAGTAATGGTAGGATTACTAAGTTATCTGAAGTCAACACTATTGCTGATGGCCTTCGAGCTTTTCTTGGAGATCTCACGTGGTAAAGTCGAGTTCCTTCTACTATAAACTACTGTCTGCCTATTTTAAAGCTTTTTCATAGTCAAAATCAAACCTTTCTTGGACTTCTGGCATTTACCTTCACCATTAAACAGGCCTATTGTCCGCGATCTCGTGGATGACGTCATAGTTGTTGATGATAAGGAGATAATACAAGCTATGAAACTTTGCTATGAAATTCTGAAGATTGCAGTGGAACCAAGTGGAGCTATAGGCCTTGCAGCTGTTCTTTCTGATGGTTTCCGAAAAAATCCAGTCTATAGTGAATGCAATCATATTGGAATTGTTCTCTCCGGAGGAAATGTTGATCTTGGTGTGCTATGGAATTCCTTTGATAAATGAGAAACTCTATTAGTGCCACGGGGCAGATTCAGAATTTGAACTAGTATTCGAGTTTGGAATTCTACCACAACTTTTTGATTTACTGGGTTAGGAATCAATTACTGTTTGTTCTTCTTTAGTTAAGTTTTTTTTTCTTTTTTTTTATATATATACAATGTTCGATCCAAAGTTACTAGTTTCAGATGAATCCGTAACTTTCACTCAATGTCCATTCTTGGAAACAAGTGTTATTCAAATTATCATTGTTTTTGATATACATACATTGTTGTTGTCATTTTCTTTTCACCATAAATTGATGTCGACTATATGAATCTTTATTGTTTTGTGTGCTTGTTAACTTCTTTTGTTTGTTGCCTGCTAGGACAGATATTATGTTGTAGCAAATTGTTGGTGGAAGACATACTATCTGGTTCGAGGTGTTAGTGAGGATTCATATTGTCGATTTCAATTTATTCTAGATTGAGACGATTCCAATTTATTCTAGACTGAGACGTAGTTATTATTGTTGTATTCGAGCATCAAATGTAGTACTACAATTATGTGCAGGACAATATAAATATTTCTTATATGTATAATATAGACAAACATGATCCCAGTTTGTATAATATTGTATTGATTTGCATAGCTATATGATGCGTATATAAACACTTTTTATATAATATCGTAAATAAACATGAAGAAATCGACAAATTGTGAAAACTATCAAAATTTCTTAAATTTTTATACAATCTTACCAAACGAGCAAATCATACTCCATAAACAAGTATGACATAGTGTTTCCTTATATATTAATTAAAGTAGTACTACTATTTAGTATTAGGGTCACGTGCTTCACACGTGTACACCAAAAATGTATAATTTTTGGGGAAAATTTATGAGGTTTTGCTAAGTGATAAACATATGAGGAATTCAATTATACTCTTTACTTTATTGTTATAAGTTTTCTAAAAAAATTCTTTATTTTGCAGTATTTGGTGCAAAGAGGGGGAGGGGGAGATAGAAAAACGAAATCTTATGATAAAATTAAATTATTGATCATGCAAATTAAAACAAAGCTATAGTAATAAATATTCAACCTTTGACCATAAAAAAAGATTTAAAAATCTTGGAAGACAAGTTAACGAAAGTGATATTCAATTATATAAGTTAAAAAAAATAAATACATCAAGCTTCAATATTCTAGTAATTGAAGTGTTATTCATCCCTATAATCACATTATGCCTTATAATTTTTCCATAAATCCTCTTGTCTTGAAATTTTGTTCACTTGATCAAAACTTCTCTAGTTTTCCACACACAAAAATTGTATCACATATGAATCTTTCTATGGAAATACTATTGACAAATTTATTTTTGTAGGAAAAAATATAGCTTTGAAAATATGAAGATTCACTTACAAAGTTGAAAGGTCAAGTGTTACAACAAATTAAAGACAAATATTAATTAAGAACATAAATTAATTTGGAAGATGAAACACTTACATGTATCTATTTAGTTTAAATACTTCAAATACAACTCTTTGACTTTTTCAAGGCATGACATACTAATTACTTAAGTGAACTTGATTTGAATTCCAAAAGATAACACGTTTTTATGAGGTCAAATACAACTATATTGAGTTATTTAAATTAACTAAGAGAAGTGAAAAAAACTTAGTTGATTTTCATTTAGAATAACTGTAATACTTTCTTATGATTATTTTTATTTTTTAAGTTTTGACTTAATATCTCCTCACTTTTAAAATTTATAATTATAATAATAATAATAATATAATATAATATAGGGAGATAAGTTGAAAAGTGAAAAGGCAACCATTAGTAAATAGAATAAGATAAAATTTATAAAGAAGATAAAAAGACTACATGTATAAGAAGATTAAAAATTATTTCAATTAAGTAGTAGGCTAACATTAAAACATACAAATTATTATATTTAGTAGGAGGAATTTACTTTATAATAAATGATTATTATTTTTTTATTCAATTAAGTATATATTTTATAATATTTTAATTTGATGTAGGGGTAAAATGGTATTTCAACTTTTAACTTTGTGGCTTCTCAGTTTTAGTATTATATATATATAATAAATAAAAGGGGAGAAAAGGGGAATAAAGAAAAATATCATCCAAAATAATGGGACAATATATTAAATAGGAAACGAAGAAGAGTCTAAAATATCCTTAAAGTATATGATATATGATAAATAAAAGGGGAGAAAAGGGGGAATAAAGAAAAATATCATCCAAAATAATGGAGACAAAGTCATGCTCTTGGGGATGCTATGAGTATGTTGGATTGTTGGAAATGCCTTGGCCAGATTTATAATGCATCTCAATAATTGAGTTTCAGCAGCTTGAAGAAAATAATTTGGGTTTTTCCCTTTTAGAATAATTGAGTTTTAGAAGAAGGGTTGGGGTGTTTTTTTTTTTTTTTTGGGTGGATCCGGGTTTGGATTGACTTAATTTACAATGAATCAGATAATGCCACATATTAAATGAAAATGTTTATTAAATGGACTAATTATTCCGTTTGTGAAAAGGGTATAATAGGGCCACAAAGGTTAACCCCAAGGGAATTTTGTGGCGAAAAGGTAAATGAAGAATATATTTGTACCAATTCTAATACTTTAGGGATATTTTAGACTCTTCTCCGTTTTATTAATAATAAATACTCCCTCCATTCCATATTAATTGAATTTTTGAGGTGTTTCACATAAATGGAACATAGTTTTTCATTTTTACCTTTATTAATTATTGTCAAATTTATTGAAGTCATCACTTTGAAAATCCAAATGAAGGATAAAATTGAAAGAACACTCTAAAAGTAGTCTTGAAAACTGAACAATTAAATTAATTTGAAAAATAAAAAATGCCTCAAAAATTCAATTAATATAAAATGGAGGGAGTACATAACTATTTTTCCTCTTGGTGAAATTTTTTGAACAGCTAATCTCAATTTTAAACAATAATCCAATTTTGACTTATGTTACTGATATCTAGAAGAAGACTAAAAGTTTCCCAAGTTAATTTTTTTTTAAAATCCATTTTGGCTTATATTATTGCTACCTAGAAAAAGACTCATTTCCCCACCTATATATATATTCTAGAAGGACAGCCGGTCTATGACCAAATCGACCATTATTAATATTTATTATAAGTCATGTTTTGAAGTTTGTCAAGTAATTTTAGAATGACAAAGTTACAAGAAATTTCTCTCCGTATTGGCAAATGCTCCTTCCTTTGCCTTGTATTCTAGAAGATGACTCTCTTTTTTAAATTAGTCAAGCCTCTCATTGTT
The DNA here is from genome assembly GCA_029582485.1 of Solanum tarapatanum. NCBI lineage: Eukaryota > Viridiplantae > Streptophyta > Magnoliopsida > Solanales > Solanaceae > Solanum > Solanum tarapatanum. The sequence goes on along the minus strand of JAJOOB010023905.1, from coordinate 1,302 downwards.
CTTTTATGGTCATCTAGAAGCCAAATTAGTTTGAACTTCCAATCTTATATATAAGCATATTGGCTATAACTTCAACATCCAAACACTCTCCTATATACATTTCTATCTTTTAGAGACTAATTATATACACACAAAGTTTATACTATACTTGTTAGTTTGAGGCTACCATTATGAAAGGATATATGGGAAAGAAGGATTTAAGGATATTGGAAGAGGAAGATCTAGATGATACTCTTTCGCTCTCTGATCTAATTCTAGTTCATGACGATGATGATATTGATTCTGAAGTAAGTGAAAAGTATTACGACTCGAAGAGTAGTGTTACTTCATCATCAGATGATGAAGATCACACGTTCGAGTTCATTAGTAATTACAAGAATAATGTTGTACTTCCTCCTGAAAATATCCTCTTTTGTGGGAAACTTATTCCTTACAAAAATAATAATCCCATATTGTCATCATCGATGTCAAAGAAACGATCGTTTTCGTTCTCACGTAAAAATAAGTTCTTGGGATATAATCAAACTCATGAGATGGAATTGAAGGATCTCAAAAATCGATTAGATCGTAAAGTTGGCGATGGAATTAGTGATTATAATAAATATGGCAAAGGAAGTGGGAATGGAAAAGGGAAAGGGATATTATGGTCATTGATTAAGACAATAAGTTGCACTAGTGGTGGTGCATCCTACCATGCACAATCTGCGGTCAAAGCGTCTATTGGTTGCATGTCACTTGTCTAAGTGTTACGAAGCGTTGCACTAACAGTAAAATTGAGTTCAATTTATAAAAGTGGGTGCGATACTATTTGCATTAGAATAGACGGACTACGGCTTGGATGCGACCCTTTCCTAAATGAAGACAAGTCGGCTGCTTACTTTTGTTGACTCTAGGAGCATGTATGAGCTAGAGAGCTTATTTTATTAGAATTAGGTTGTTGAATTGGAATATTCAATTATATTAATATATATATCTTTCTCTACCTAACATCTTTATGTTCATATTTCGAGAATTCGTTGTTATTCCAATTTTGAAATATCTAAGCTCTTCTATAAAATAAAAATAAAAAATATATATAGTATTTAGTCTCTAATCCAATTTTATTTTACTCTAATATTTTTTGGTTGGAGTTTTCGATTCAACTAATTACTTAATACTTCCCTAAGTATCCCAAGAGGAAATTATTAGGGAAAAGAACCGTAGAAAAGAGCAAGTGTCTGATCAGATCAATTAAGCGATAGGGGCAGAGATTTTATATCCCAAAAGGGAAACTATTTACAAATGACTCACCCCGTGCTTTCC
>JAJOOB010023904.1:0-28739 GCA_029582485.1 Solanum tarapatanum | reverse complement strand
GAAAAGGCTTCACTTGGAAATTTCGGATTTTGATACGGTTGCTCTAAAATTTGGGTTAGACCCATTTCCCACTCAATTTGACCCCCTAAACAAGAATATGAAGTCAGATTTTTGAAAAACAAAACGGATATTTTTATATATAGCTAAACAAGTTTCCGGTAACTTTCGAAGCACATTTTTAAGAACTTTTTGGATCATTTCAGGAGTACTACTTGAGGATTTTAGTAAGGGCTTTCCTCCTAAGGAGGGGATGGTGTGATTAGAAAGAATGACTTGTTGAAATCCCGATGTCCTCATCTCTTTCTTCCATTCCTATTCTAGCTTGAGACCAAGAGTTCCTAGGTGGGCTTATGTTATTCTTTAGGAGTCATGTGTGACTTATATATTTTCATGATTTCCTTATGATAAGTATATTCTTGAGAATTCATGTTTTATGATAAAAATGAGTTTTCTTGTCTCATGTTCCTCATGTGTATGTGCATTTAGAGTGAATAGCCTATGTACCTCATGAGGGTAAGGTTGAAATTTCCTAAAAGTGATTCTTAGAAGAAATTGCATAGTTGGCTTAAGTTGTTATGATAAACATGATTTGAGTTGGAGGAGGAAATTCCTCCAATGAAATGAAATATGTTGAGGTGAATTAGTTCCTCTTGAGTTTATGTGTTTTGGAAGTTATGTGCATTGTATGAGTTTTTGCATGATTCTCCTTACGTTGTGCACGTCTTGTGAGAATGCATGTTTTAGAGTAAGCGAGTCTTCATGACTTATATGTCCCTCATGTTGAATTGCATTGTATATGATGAGTGCATATTTTGACTTCATGAGATAGTCAATGAACGTGCTTATGTTGGACCTTGATGAAATGACATGTTGAACTTGTCTTATGTTGGGGAGGGTAGTTCCTCCTATGTTTTTACGATATGATGGGTTTTGAGCATGTTCTAATAAGGAGTTGAGAAATTTCTCCTTGAATGAATGTCATTTAAAGGTGGAAACTTGCAATTTAACTTTGTGATAGTATGTTGAACATGTTATGACTAGGAGAAGGTAGTTCCCCCTTGAACATAACTAAATATGATAATGTCATGCATATGGGTTGATAGATGTACTACTTCCTTAGGATTGCATTGACCATGTTTTTGGATATGAAGTTTTCATCCTTTTGTATGCTGCTCATTATGAATGGTGTATCTTTGGGTTGTGCTCCATTTTGATGTTACTTTCTTGTTGGGCTGCTGGTTTTGAGTCTTTGTTTCCATGAGATGATTTAAGTGTCAATCGGGGACGAATGTTCCCAAGGAAGGAATAATGTAACACCCTGTAGAAACTAGTAAGACCTAACAGAAGCTTGACGTAATCTAGTAGGTGAAACTAGAGCCTCACATGTGAGTTCAAGTTGTAAACTTTATTAAATGATGTAATATGTCTTTTCAAGTTTAGATCTAGGAGTTTAGAGGTCAAACGTCAAGAAACCACTATAACGTCCGGAAACTAGTAATTTGAACTAGTGAGTTCTAAGAGCCTTGTCATTGAAGTTTGGAGTGTTGTATGAGGGTGAAAACTTGTAGAAGTGACTACCATACTTAGAACATCATGTTTAGGGGTTAAATGTCCAAGTACGACTACCCAAAGACCACTTGAGGGGTCCTTGAGGAGGACCCCAAAAAAGTCCCCTAAAGCAGCAAGGTTTGATCACCTAAGTGGTGACCTACAGATGCTTTCCACGTCCCGTAGACCAGACCACGGTACGTGGATGAAGGGCGTGGGTCCATAATTAGTTTCCATGAAGCCTGCAACATTTAAAGCCACAGTCCCAAACAACGGAAGCCAACCACGGCCAGTGGATTGATCCACAGTCCATGGAAGCGTAGGCGTAGGTTGGACTGTTTTGACAGCTTTTCAGTTAAGTTGAGGTTTAGTGTTTTAATAAGTTAATTAAGTGGGGGTTAAGGGAGGTCGATTAGGTGGTTAATTAATGACTTATATAAACTTATAGGACCCTAAACTAATTCAATTATTCACTTTAACTAAAGACCCCCAAATCAAAACCCATTTCCCTTTCTCTCCCAAAGTCTTCTCTCCAAAAACACCATTAAAAACCAATGAAGAAACCAACCTAGGGACTTGAATATGGAGGCTTTCTCTTGAGATTTTCGTAGGTTTCTACACCTAAGGTATGGTGGTTTTCATCCATGGGTAGCGACCAGCCATGGAGCCCTCTCAAAAGCTTTTAATTCAATTCTAGAAATCTTCAAAAGCTAGGGTTTCAACTAAACCCCATGGATTCCTTTCTAAGTTGTTCTTAAAGATTGAACTATGTTTATTATGGGTAATACTACTGATTTTAGATGGTTTTAACTTAAAATCTAAAGAATTCATGAGTTTTCCCTAACCCTAGCTATGACATTTGTCTACACAATCAATGTTGTTAGAAGTTGATTCAATTGATTGAATTATAGTTAATTATAATGTAATTACGTGATCTAAGTATAGTTCTACATGTATTCTTGATTACCCTATGAATCTAAGATGAAAATGACTTGGTCTAGGGTTATATCATAAAAGAGGCAATTTGAGGGGTTAGATGTGATCTTCTAGGGTTGATGAATGGTCTTAGTTTAGATCACCTAGACATGAATGGAATATGATTGAATCTTGTAGATATGAATTACCTTGAATATGATCACATTTGTTATGTTGTTGGATTATGATGTTCTTCTGTCTATTGTGCCAAATCTAAGATGTTAGACTTGATCTTGACTCTTGGCCTTGAAGGGCCTTCTTTGAAGGTATGTTATGTGAAGTTATTATATATGATTGGATTGATCTACTTATGTTGGGGGTGTTTACTTATCAAGTATTCTAATTATGAATTGTTGATCCACTTATGGCGGAGGTGCTGACTTGCCATATGTATTGTAGTGTTGAGATAAGGTCCCTCTCCCTTAGAACCCTAGATTTGACTAAGTATGATGCGATATGAATACGAATGTTATGTTATGATCACAATGGTGTTTCTATGATGAATGTATCCATGTTTATTGTAATGAATATTAGATATATTGATTTACATGGTCTAAGATCAGTAAATGCAATATATGTGAATCGTGCATGAGTTGGGATACTATGTACAAGTCATGACCCCTTTGAGAAGGGAGGTGTCTATGATGTTAATGTTGTTGTTGTTGTGCCGTTGTGAGGACAATCGTGCGCGCACACACTCAATGCATAAACATGAATATTATGTATCAATGGTGTTAATTGAAAGTATAGTTCTCATATGCACCTTTACTCATTATTATTCATAAATTGTACATGACCGTGATGATCCTATCATGTTGATTGAAAGTCCATTCTCATGAGAACACATGATCTTGGTGTGAAAGTTATACTCAGATACTAATGATGATTCTAAGGTTGAAATTTAGCTGTCACCTTTAAATGAATCTATGAGTTATTTAGTGAGTTGTATTGAACGAAGGGTAAAGTATGCCTTCACACATGTAGATACAATTCCATACTAATTATTTATAATTGGGAAATAATGGTTAGTATCGAGTAGATATAGACAATGAGGAAAAGGCCCCTCCACTAATGCAATAGGTTGGGTCATATATAGTAAACTCAGGAGATGAAAGCTCCTCGGCTAATGCAATAGGTTGAGTTTCTAGTAAAAATCTCCCTATCCCATAACTATGTGCCAAACATAGGACTTAGCTAGTGGATCCACTTAGAAGCTAAATATAATTAGTTTTACCTTCGGCATGAAAGAACGCCTTCTTTCGGTGTGGGGTTATATGGCACAGGATTCCATGTAATTCACATGGTCTATGTCAATTATGGCAACTTTTCCCTATAGTAATGAGGTTAATGAATGAGACATGAACTATACTATGACTTCTTGGTGAGTTTACCTAGTAGGAGTGGGGGTATGGGACTTCACTTCCACATTGGACAAGTAGACTTAGTAGGATGTCATGGGATTGTTCCTTTGCATTGTGATGAGATTCGAATGCATGTATGTATATTGAGTGGATAGTTGTTATGCATGACCTTCCTTGTATTCAAGTAATGTACATGACTATTTCCTTAGTTGTGAATATTGCATATAATGAAGTCTAAAGATGTAATGCATCACTAAGGTAGCTTCAAAGGAGTACTTAGTAGGGTTGGTATTATGGGATGCTAACCCCACATTACACAAGTGTTCCTTAGAGGTTACTAAGGTAGTGGATTTACCATGAAATGAGTATGAATGTGATATTGGATTTTTGTTGTACATTGTAAATACATGTTAGTTACCATACATTGCACAAGGGTGTTTTAGAGGTTTCTTTTGTGATGATTACATCATGATGTGATGGTCTTGTTTAACAGTGTATTCTTGTATAATTGGATGTTATGTATTGTGAAGATTGGGATTTGTATTATATTGATATTGGAGACTATGCTTGTTCTTATAATGATATCTCTCAGGTTATAATGAAATGTATGTGAGTTGCATTATTGGTTGCATTCTCCAACTATTTCAAAGATGGTGTTCAAAAATGGCATAAAGCATGATTTCAAATGAAATTATCCTTTTTCATGCATGTTTTAATGGTTTTGTGCATGGCTACCATACTTGGTACATTTTTGTGCTAACCCATATTTCTATTTTTTCTTAATTGTAGGGGGTTGGTTCATGGAGATGGTAGTTTTGGTTCTAAGGGCTTGCTATAGGTGATCCTCAAGTTTGGGGACCGACATATTACTTAGTAGATATCTTAGTTGTTTCTTTTATTAGTTTCATTTTAGAACTATGTAAGGGTTGTATCCCTAGATGTCTACGTATTCGGCTGTATTGATGGCCAATGAGACAATGTTTAGACTCCTTTCTATTTTGTAAAACGTGACTTCGATTGTTGAAGAGAAAGTGTTAAATTTTCTGCTTTTTCTTTGAAGTATGCAATGATGTACGCTAAGGGCTTGTACTAGACCCCTTTGAGGTCGAGTACATCGTATACCTTCTAGGGGGTACTCCAGGGTCGTTACAATTTATATTACTCTTTTTAAGGGTTAAAGTATAAACACAATTGAAGTCACAGAGACACTAGATGCTTCTAGTGAAAACTCCGACAATCAAAACATCAGAGAAGTTGTCGGAGATATAAGTGAGTTTAAAGCTTCCACGATGAATCCATGTGACCAAACCAATAAAGCTTAGCCTTTACACTTGTTAAAGAGAAATCAATGCTTGTTAGCCATGTCAAATTAACTCCCCCAGGTAATTTTATCATCAATAACTAGTTTTCCTTTCTTGGATCTATCCTTTAATGGGTTGTATCTCACAAGATTGATTTATTCCCCCATCTATTTTTAAATCCTTAAAAGTCTAATTCATCATATTTTACGGGAGGTGATATGAGAAATCTAGATCTACACCCATCAAGAGCCTAAAAAACTCATTGTTTGTTTCATCTAGTAAGTATAACTCAAATATCTCTATTGTTGTATCATATCGACTTACTTGAATTGTTGTCGATGGAAAATCGCTGAGATTGTATAAAATCTAAGTAAATTGGTGATCTGCATTTCTATCTAGACATCAGACATTTTTGATTCCAGCAAACACTAAATTAGAAGATAGAATCTACACTTTTTCTATAGCTTATCCTTGATAAAAAAAATCTTCAAGAAGCTTATTTTAATGATCTATCCTATCTTTATGAGTAAAAAACAAAACATAATCGAATTAGTATGCTATAGAGGGATCAAGGATCTGATTGGACCGCTATAGCCGATAAGACATTGTAAATGTAGAAAAGCCCTAAAATCACCCATAATCACCCAAGAAAGTTTTTGGAGAAGACAAGAGTGACCTAGGGAAAATTTCAGTAGGTTTTCATAAGGAATCTTCGTAAAGGTGAGCAATATGATTCCGTACTTTTGTAGTTTGCTTATTAGGCCTTAGGAAAAATATTTGTGGCCCTATGGAAGGGTTTGAATTCATTCTAAGGTGAAGAAAATCCAGGTTTATGAGGATTTTAGGGTGTAAGACCTTCGGTTGTTCATAAAAGAGGCAATTCTTGATTTTATTTATCATAATGTGTTAGTGTAATCATGAGATTGGTAATCCTTGATAAATTAATAGCGGGGAAATCATGAGGTTAGCATAGAGTTTTGGATTATAATATAGTTTGGAAATATTTAGGCCATTTGTGATTGATTTGGCATTGTATTATTATTTCAGACCAACAACAAGCTAAAAGCCTGACAAAAGGAGTCAAATTTGCGATCAGACTTCAACAACATCTTGGTGCTCAGGTAGGCTCATTTTTCTTAATTGAATAGTTAGACTTGTATTCTATTTGATATTATTCTTGTAGATGGATGACAGGTTTCATGCATATGCCTTTGTGCATGGAGTCTGGAAGGCTAAAGGCTATTGTTATTGTTGTTAAAGTGGGGGAAAATAATGAAAAAGGATTAGGTTTTCTAGTTCTTGATTGTTAACCCTGAATTTTTTTTTGGGGTTGTTTGGTGGTGATTTTAAGGTTAATTATTATGAAATTGCTGAGTTATAGCCATTTCTGGGACTTGTGATAATCAAGGGGAACTGATGGGACTAGGGAGGTATTTTCCTGTTATTGAATGTGTAGTAATAATGGGCTCCAATATTAGGCTATTGATATATAGGTGTATATATGTATGTGTGTGTTCATATTGACTGTTCCATTGGATATGTTTGTATAATGCATGTTCAGGAAATAAAGGGTGAATGTGAAATGACTTCATGTTTATAATCTCATGCAATGAACCTGTTTAATTTACTCATGGCTTCAAGTGTGGTTGTTCTTTATGATTTTGATTGTGCTTGTTTTTTGTGATTGGTGGTTTTCTCAAGTACCACACTAGTAGATAATACTAATGGTTGACTTGGGTACCACACTAAGAAAAAATACTAATGGTTGGCTCGGAAACCACGCCTGATATTTACTAACAATGGTTGACTTGGATACCACACCGATATACTAACAGTTTGTGTATGGGTCTCATGAGAGAACTTAGTTTGATTATTCTGTTATGTTTGTCACGTGTTGGTCCACAAATGGCTGGGTTTGTGTTTAAATATTGGGATGGTTCTTATGTAGATCATATTTTCATGTCAAAAACTACAAATTATATTTTATGAACACTTGAGTGGTCCACGTTACTTGAAAGGTGAGTTTTACTCATATATGGCTTTATGTGTGATCACGTGGGATCTTAAGTTTGGGGTTAATGGTTATTCTATCTAGGTGTTATAGTAGGTGGATGAATGACATGTGAGTTGGATCGTGACAATTTGGTATCAGAGCCCACATGTGTGATCATGTGGGACGTTAAGTTTGGGGTTAAGGGATCGTGACAATTTGGTATTAGAGTCCATGTTGGATCATCAGGCTATAAATAATTTTAGAAACTTGTATCACTTCTTCACTCATTTTGTGTGGTATGTCTCTTGTCATATGAGTTTAGTCCAATTGTATCTTAGGATTCCTATTGGTTTCTCGACAAGGTAAACTAGATTTCATTGTTACAGATAAAAGGACTCAAGAAAGGAAAGATTAAAACCGAGAAATTTCCAATTGGTATCTGGCTTTAAGAGTCATGTGAATGCTTGGATGCTCAGTTTGTGGACATTAATGATATGAATAAGAGGTAACTTAATGATTGTTACTTTTATGCATTGTATTGCCTGAATGTCTGCATATGCGGGAAGCGTAATTGCTTATTTTTGTATGATATTATCAACTAGAAAAGTGCTTATATTGATTATTTGTGATGAATTAATGATAAATTTCTATTTTTTTACTGAACATATTTTGGTATAGTCCAGCCCTATAATTTAATGGTTATGTTATTAATTGGGAGTGTTGTGTTAAACTGGCACGGACTTACCATTAGTACAGATAGTAAGGGAAAGTGATAAATTGTGACAGTGGGGAAACTCTGATTTTGGAATAGTCGGTATTAGTTGGGAACCATGGGGAAGAGGCTTTTCTGGTATGATAGCGAGAATGTGATATCATGCACTACTTTCTAGTGTTATTCATAATTAATTTTGTGAGAATGCGGTGTTAGGTTCCTAATTATATGTTGTTGGATATGATCATGGGGTTTGTGTTGACTCTATGATGCACATATTTGGGATACATATGTCTCAGATTGATCTTGGGATTATATTATTAATAGTTATGTGTTTTAAGAGTTGGTAGGGAAAAGGAAATGGAAAACATTTCTTATTTTAGAAAATCTATGGGTTGAACTCGTCAAGGCTGCCATAGCGTGACTGGGCCACTATAGTGGGAGTTTTTCTGCTATGGAAGTAGCCGTGATAGTGGTGTGTCAATCTTTATAATGGACAGGGTGAGGTAAAATTTGAACTCTATTTCCCCTATTTTTGCATTCCATTTCCAAACAATTAAAATCTTTAGTTTCAGTTCATATGAGAGTGAAATAACATAAATGAGTTCAAAACAATGTGGTGTTCGGAGAGACCCGAGATTCCACCCTTGATGCTTGTGGGGCACTCAATCTTAGTTTGTGGGTTTGCGTTCCTCAGGTTGATGATTTAATTCAAAACGTGTTGGTAGAATCTCATGATTCATGGGTTTTGATTCATCCGGGTCTAACCAAGATGTTTCGGAATTTGAGGTAACTCTATGTTGGCCTGGATTGAAGAGGGACACAGTGGAGTAAGTGTCCAAGTGTTAGAATTATCTTCAAGTGGAATATCAGACTAGACGCCTACATAAGTTTCTTCAAAAGATGCCCATTCTTGAATGAAAGCGGAAAATAATAGCCATGGACTTCGTGGTGGGTCTTCCTAAGGCTTTGGAGAAGTATAATTCGATTTGCACCAATGTGATTATTTCTTACCATTGTGTGAGTTCTCATACAAAAATACTTATCACTTCGGTATAAGTACGACATCCTTTGAGACACTTATGCAAGGGGATATAGATTTCTCATTGGGTTGTTTGAAGCATCTGAGGTGAAGCCTCTATGCATTGACTTGATAAATGAAGCTTAGAACAAGGTGAGGGGTAGCTAAACAAAGTTGTTGGCAGCTCAAAGTAGAAACAAGGAGTATGCAGATTGCAATGAATGGGATATGGCATTACAGGTTGGTGAACATGTTTTATTCAATGTGCCACCAATGAAAGGTGTGATGAGCATCTGTAAGAAGGGTAAGCATAGCCCTCGCCAATATTGGGTTATTTGAGGTTCTTGACAATGTAGGGCTAGTAGTGTATAGGTTAGCTTGCCACCAAGTTATTTATATTTCATTCAGAGTTCTATGCATCCATGCTAAAAAGGTACCACGGGATGGGGAGTACATTATCAGGTGAGACTTCATAGTGCTATACAAGGATCAACAATATGAAGAAGAGTTAGTTGTTATGCTTTATTATGATGTCCAAAAGTTGAGAATAAAGGAAAATAGATTGGTAAAGGTTTGATAGAAGCGTTATATAGTTGAGTAAGCTACTTCAGAAATCGAGCAGGACCTACGGGACAAACATCCTCATTTGTTTGAGGAGTCGGGCACTACTTTCTTCTTGACTTAGCCTAGTTGTTTTTTGTGTGATCGCTCGGGAATGAGCGATGAGTAAATTAGTATCTATTGTAACAACCTGTCATGTCATTACGAGTAAGAAAACTAGTCGGTACAGGTTTCTATAGTGGGATAAGTTGTTGAAAATGTAGGAAAACCCCCTAAAATTTCCCATATTCACCCAATTTTGGATAAGAAAAATGTGATCTAAGGCAAATTTAATAGCTTTTCATGAGGAATTTTTGTAAAGGTAAGCAATCTTATTGCCTACTTTTGTAGTTCAAGTTTTAGGCCGTGATCGGGGGGGGGGGGGTGGTGGTGGTTGAATGCATCCTAAGTAGGGAAAATGTGGATTTTTGAAGATTTTAGGGTATAACACCTTGGGTTGTTCTTAAAAAAGGTAATTTTTGATTTTATTTACCATAAGGCACTAATGTAACCATGATGTTAGTAAACCTAGGTGAACTAATAAAGGGAAAGACATAGATTAGGTGGGATAATCATGAGGTTGGCTGAGCGTTTGGGATTATTATATAATTTGAAAATATTTAGGCCATTTGTGATTGATTTTGTATTGTATTATTATTTTACGCCAAAAATAAGCTAAAAACTTCACAAAAGGAGACAAAGTTCGCGATCAAATTTCTGCAGCATTTGCTTCGCCCCAAGTAGGCTGGGTTTTCTTAACAAAATAGTAATTAGACCTATATTCTATTTCATAATATTCTTGTAGATGGATGGGAGATTTCATGCATAGGCTTTCAGGCACGGATTCTGAATGGCTAAAGGTTGTAGTTATTGCTATTAAGTTGAGGAAAGATAATGACTAAGGGTTAGGTTTTCTAGTTCTTGATTGTTCACCTTGAGCTTATGTTCCCCATAAGCTCATAACGCGGTAATCCTAGTAATAACAATCTTTTCATAGTGTATTACATGCAAAGTAATAAGATAGGTATCTCTAAATCCTTGGTCCGACATCTAAAGAATTTCACCCCGCACCTTGGTCCAGCTACGTGTGTATAATTTACTAAGCCTTACATTTACCTCATATTAGACATCACATTAATGTATGAATTAGTTTACACCCTCACACTAATTGACATTAGACTATTAGATAGTATCACACTAAATCTATGTTGATAATTCTTTTCTTATTAACTACCTCCTTGGTCCGGCACGTAGCAACAAGGCGAGTTCTAACGTTGACCACCGTTAAAAAGACTTCTAAACAAAAGACTTATCAATGCCTACAACAACACTATTCAATAATTGCTTAGTTACTATGAATATGGTTCCCACAACCCAAGTTATGAAATTTAGCTACTCATTATCTCAAAAACACAATCAAAATCTATTAAAATAAATATGCTTGTGTTAATCATAAAAGTTAAGAACAATAACTAAACTATCTTTTATTAATCACGAATACAAATAAATAGTAAAGGAGAAGAAAGAATAAACCACAATTCTCCAACCTCCACAGTGGCTCTTCCAAAGTTCCTAAGCTAGAAGAAAATTTATATTGTGTATTGTCTCTTGGTTCTTGACTCCCTCAAGAATAACTTTTCATGCTCTATTTATAGATATAAAAACACTAAATAAAATAACTGAGTCCACCTTAAATTAGGAATCCAAAACCAAAAGGAATTGGATTCCTATTTCTTCCGTGAGGCTGTCCGCGTGAAGGTCAAATTCTTGCGTCTTCGACATTTGGCACGTGGCAGTTGCAGGTAAGTTCTCTTTTGAATTGTAAATTGAAGCCGCTTTTTCTATATATATAAATATATTATTTTATTCAATCTATTCAATTTATTCCATTAAGCTGTCTGTTTAATTTCTTTCTTCAACCTTCTATATTTAATTCGTTTTAACTCCAAATTTCTTCATTTCCCACCAATTTAATCCTACAAATAAAATACACAATTTAGCACAATTCATAAAATTTATATTCATAAAGGACAAATATAAATAATAAATGTGAGACAAATAATGATTAAAAATATGTATTTTAGCCTCACATCAATTACCATAATTTTTTCTGTATGAGGCTTGAAAATTCTGTAAGCTTTGGAGATTGTACTATGACCAATAAACACTCCAAGTTCAACTTTCTTATCTAACTTGTCCCTCTTAACCCATGGAATATGTGAGAAACACAAACAACCAAAGATTATTAAGTTTTGTCAGGATGGATTCTATCCATGCCATGCCTCAAAAGGTGCCTATTCCTTCACGACTTTTTTAGGCAACCAATTTAGCAAAAAAAAATAATAGTGTTAGTTGCTTCTATCCATAACGTTTTTGGTAGGCCCTTCTCACATAACAAGCATCTCGACATCTCCATTATCGATATGTTCTTCCTTTCACTGAAACCATTTTATGGAGGAGTATATCGAACAATGATTTGATGCTCAATTCCTGCATTTCACAAAACTTTTTAAATTGATCAGATGTGTACTCGGTACCCTTATTTGATCTAAGCATTTGAATCCTACAACCACTTTGATTTTGTACCAAAGTTTGAATTTCCAGAATACTTCAGGTACTTCTTATTTGAACATGAGAATATAAATCCAACACATTTGTGTCATATCATTAATGAATGTTATAAAATATTTACTTCCATTAAGAGAAGCAGTCCTATCTGGTCATTACAAATCAGTATGGACTAATTGAAGTTTCACTAATGCTCTCCGGGATGCCTTAGCAAAAGGCATCCTACTTTGCTTTCCCAATTGACATGTGTTGCAAGTTGCATGTTCATCCTCCATAAGTGGTAGTCCTCGAAACCATGTCTTTCTTCAAAATGTGCAATAGTGCCCTGTGATGAAAATGTTTGAGTCTCTTGTGCCATATATTTGTTGTCATCTCTTGGCTCAATAGGCATCTAACTTTTCCTCCATTGGATCAAAGGAAAAGCTCTTTCCTCTCATTTTAACTTGGCAAATTTGTTGGCCCTTTGGATCAATGATCACACACTTCTTATCCTCAAATGTAAGATTAAAACCATTTTCCAAAAGTTACCCTACGTTGAACAAATTTTGATCAAGTTCAAGAAAAAAAAGTACATATGAGATTAACTTTGTACTTGAGTAGCTTCCAATAGCTATTGTGCCTTTCTGTTTGGCTAGAAGATGATCTCTATTAACAATTATGACTTTAGAGATTGCAGATCTTTCTAACTCTCTAAACTCTCCTCATCACGAGTCATATGATTTATACAATCGCTACCAATTAACCAGCTTTTGCTTGAACTTCTAATTTCAAAAGAAGTAGCCACAAACAATTGATCTTCTTCTGTTCGTCTGCAATTTGAGCTCCATTTAATTGTTATGGTCCTTTTTCTTTGCAAATAATCTCAGAATGACCAAGTTTATGACACTTTATGCATCTCATATCATGGTTTTTCCAACATTTGAAGTGTGGATGATTTGTCTTCCCACAATGCTGACATGGTTGATATTTTCCACTTTTGTTGTCGTTGCTAGAATTGCTATCAGTTGTAGAAACTTCATTTTATGTAGCATAGCTATTCTTAACTTCTGCTTCCTACCTTTGCCTCCGACATTGAATTAATGCCTTGCGTGCAAAGCTCTTTCAACAGTTGCCTTGTTCCTTAACATTCTTCTTTGTTCATGTGCTTGCAATAAGTTTAAAAGTTTCGCTAAAGTAATGGTTGACATATCTTTTGTATTTTATAGTGAAGCAATCGTTGCTTCAAACTTTTCAGGTAAAGTAACAAGGATTTTTTGCACAATCCTTGTATCAGAAAGTTCGACACCAAGTCACTTTACCTTATTAGCAAAACTAATAAGTTTATCTGAGTACTCTTTAATTGTATCAGATTCCTTCATTTTTTGCATTTCAAATTCCCTCACCAGGTTAAGACTTTCATGCCTCGAATTCTTTCATCTCCATGATGTTCCTTTATCAAAAAGTCTCGTATTTCCTATGTAAGAGTCATGATTCTAGAAAAATAGTAGGAGATACTACAACATAGAGACATGCCTTCACCTTCCACTTCCTGGTCTTTTTCTTTTGATGAGTTTTAATCTGAGCCATTGTAGGATAGCATGGTAAAAGTGGAACTTCATAATCCTCCTCTACTGTCTCCCAAAGGTCACATACATCCATGTAGGCTTCCATCCTAACAACCCAAATCTGTTAGTTTTCTTCATAAAAAAAATGGCAAAGCAAAGCTAGTTTTATGGAATGGTTTATTAGGTTTGAGTTTTACTCAATATAACTCACAAATTCTTACAAGTCCCTTAAGAACTAAAGAGATATGATACCAATTTTAGTGTTTAATAGAGGAGAATAAGAACTGATTGAAGAAGAAAAAGGAAAAGTGATTTCCATTGTTAAATGAGACTGAATAAATACATCGCATCTTAACTAAGATTATGTAAAGTAATGCTAGAAAATATGCTAAAACTAAGTTATTTTTTGCTGAAATTGAGGAACTAATACTGAACAGTAACTAACAGAGTTTCTAACAAACTAGGAAACAAAATAAGGCTAAAATATAGCAATTTATTGTGGTGTGCACTTCCTCAACATTCTTTTGCCCTCCGTCATCTTTTAGCTTGAATTTAGGTCATGTAGTTGTAGAAGACAACTGCAACAATTAGTTTTAGATTGATTTAGTTATTTACTTGCTTCAAGAATCAAAAAGAAACTTTTTTATCCTCACTCTCTCGTTTAATTTATTCTCATATGTTTTTATTTATGTTACATATAAATCACATGTTTTATGTGAAAAATCTTTGTGCTCAATGCTTAGTCTTTACCTTCTTATGTATTAATTTTGTCGAAGCATGACTCATACGCTTATCTTTAGTATCATTGCCTCATTTGAATTAGCTTGTCTCACTATGAGTAGAAAAAAAGATTCATAATGTAAAAGAGAAGGAGAAATTATCCATGTTATTGTAGAAACTTGACTCATGTCTCTAGATTTTGGGTATGTAGACTTAATTATTTATGCATTCTATTTTGATTTTTGAAAGTTTGAATTTGAGACTCGATTTACACTTCTTAATTACTTATGTTTTGTATTTTTTCTCTAAATAAATAATAATTTGGATAATAGATTGTCATACCTATTGGTTGAATCGAAATATGTGTCATATTATGACCTCTATTTTTGGACTGTGACAAATACCTAGAGGGAGACAAAGTCGAGGAACATGTTCTTGCTATTAGATAATTTGCATTTTTTTCAGCTTGTTATTTTTACTGTTTTTTACTTAATTTAGTTTAGTGCTTCCTATTTTCTAGCTAGACTTAGTCTGCTTTAGTTGCTTAACTTTTTTAAGTAAGTGGCCCCTTTTATGACTGCTAGTGACCCCTTTTATGACTGTAAGTGGTTACTAGATAGGAAATGGTTAGGTTTTTCCTTCGATAAATTTAGATCTTCTACAAATTAATGCATTGTTGGAATTTCGTAAGTTCACTCTATTTTTATTCTTCAAATCAGTTTCTTGAGTGTTTGTGTTTTAACAGTTGCATCAGAGACTCAGGTTGATCTTACATGACCAAAAAGTTTTAACCTACAATACAAAATGACATCCAACAACCTACCTTTAAATTCACCATTCACTTTCACTGATGAAAATTACCAAATCTGGCCTTTGATGATGCAAGGTTTTCTGGAAGCCTATGAACTTTGCGAAAGTATGACAGAAGATAAACCACTTGCTGCTCTACCAACAAATCCTACTTTGGCTCAGATTAAATCTAACAATGAAGAGAAGGTAAATAAATCTAAAGCCAAGTCGCTTATGTAGAATACTGTGGCAAGATTCTGTGTCATACAGAACCATAATGTAACACCTAGATTCGAGAAAGGAAAAACAATCCAGATTTCTAGAAGTTGTAGTTGCCACTGACGGCCCGTCAGTCAGCTTCGTCGATGGGATAGCCAACTTTCAGTTTCACACTTTAGTTTTCAGCCTTCAGTTGCGAACGACGGTCGACCAGTACGAACTGTCAGTCGACTCACAGCCCGTCAGTCAGCTCCATCGATGGGCCAGTCAACTTTCAGTTTCAAACCCCAAATTCCAGTGTTCATTCGCGAACGACGATCGACCAGTATGGACCGTTAGTCGACTCTCGGTCCGTCAGTCACTCGGACAACAATTAAGTCGGGGGTCTTTTGTCTTTTCCTATTTCGTTGGACCCCTAAACCTCATCGTTTTTACCCTAAATTACATGGTTTTGGTCAGTTTTAGCCTAGAAACATAATTAGAACTTACCTAAGTCAATTCATTAATAAAACTTAGAGAAATTAGAGCTTGAGAGAAGAAAAGAGGTCAAGAACCCTAGTTCAAGAACACAACAAGAATCCATCAATTCCATCCCCGAAATCGAAAGATATCTCCATGGAATTCGTCACTAGGTATGTTGGATTTCACTAGTGGATTCCTTTCATCCATTAGGTCCCTAGAATTCTGTCAGTTTCTTGATTACCTTATTATGAACAAAATTAGGGTTTCTAGAATTTTAGCAGATTATCATGAATTACTTATGTATATGTTCCAAATCAGATTATTGTGTTATTACTCAGTTTATTGCATAAATTTTAGTACCCTAGTTAAGTATTTCTTTAGTTTTGGAATTACATATGCTAGATCAGATATTTCAGATATTCAGTTATACATTCCTCAGTTATTAATGCATCATTATCAGATAAATTATTGCATTCTCAGTTTACATGTTCAATTTTGAGCTATCCAGTATTACAGAAACTTACTCATAATGTGTCAAATACATAATCTATTGGGAGTAGCATAATACCGAGTTGGACTAGGGTCAGTCACCCATATAGTCCCAGAACTATGAGCCACGTAGGTGTAAGTCCCCTTTGTGGGCAGCATTTAGTGGTCACGTCAGTCATGCCTCTATACCTATGGCAGCGTATATTGGGTCCTCTCTATGGGGAGTATACATCGGACTCCACATTTAGCTCATGTGGTTTTATTGTTGGTTATTAGTAGCTCCCACAGTTTAGTCGGATTCTATTGCATTGACCACATTTACAGTTCAGTCAGTATTCAGTCGCACAGTATGTTATAAATTTGGTCATTGCATCCAGTTAGCTCAGCATTCAGTATCTATATAATGTTCAGATCATACACTTTCTTAATTGCTTGTTCAGTTATATGCTTTATTCAACTTTACTTCATCCTACATGCTCAGTACCTTTCAAGTACTGACGCATACTCTGCACTATATCTTCTCGTGATATAGGTTTAGGTTCTCAGCATTCGGATTGCACATAGATCGGTTCCCGATCTTCGGCTCAACAGTATCAGTGGTGAGTCCTCATTCTTCGAGGACAATAGTCTTGAGTTTCTTTTCAGTACTTTTAGTCTTTAGTTTCAGTTTTACTAGACTTAGATGGGCCTATCCCAGCACGTCTAGTCAGTAGAGGGTATATTTTCAGATATAGTTAGATTCAGCTTAGTGTTTTGAGTTGATATCCTTTGTATTGTACTCATCAATTTTCATATATTTCAGATTTAGTAAATGGGTATTTCCCCATCATTTCAGTTCATTTTAGGTTTTAAGCTTCTGCACTAGTTTTGTTATCATAGTATGCTTAGTTTATGCCACTAGGGTTAACTTGGGGTCACTTGTGATCCTAGGTCCCGTGTCCACGTCTTGGGGGTAGCTTAGGGCGTGACAAACTTGGTATCAGAGCACTAGGTTTAAGAGTCCTAGGATTTCTGAAAAGCCACACTAAGTAGAGTCCTTTTCATGGGTGTGAAGTGCACCACATCTAATGAGAGGGAGGCTATGAAGTGTTTTAGGAAAACTTCACTTTCTTGGTATTCTTATCATGTGTTGGTATGATCTCTTTTCTAATTCATCGTTACGCGCTTAAGATCATGCTTCCTCGTAGAGCTTACACAAGGAATGCTAATGCATGCGATGCTAATACAGTTCCTCTAGTTCCAGACCACATGTTTTGAATGCAGAGTTTCGGAACGCCAATTCAGCTTTTGGCTCAGAGAATGACCAAGAAGAACAATCAGCAGGTTCCAGTTCCTACTAATAAAAATGGTGGATCAGTGGCAGCTAGAGTTTGAGATTTTGTTAGGATAAATCCACCTGAATTTTTAGGGTCGCAAGTTGGTGAGGATCCACATAATTTCATTGAGGAGGTTAAGAAAACTTTTGGACTGATGACAGTGACTAGTAGTAATAGGGTGGAATTGGGATCCTACCAACTTAAGGATGTGGCTCACATATGGTTCACTCAGTGGAAAGACAACATGGGCTACATTATCTTTTGTAACTCTTTATGTAGTAGTAAACTTCAGTGTCAGTCGAGAAACTCTCTCAAAACTATTCTCAGTCTCCACTCCAGTCGGCGACCCAGTTATAGCTAAACAGGTATACATAAATTGCCCTGTCACAATCTCCCAGAAAGTCACCTCAGAATATATTGTAGAGTTAGAAATGGTAGACTTTGATATCATTCTAGGAATGGATTGGTTACATTGTTGTTATGCCTCAGTCGATTGTAGAACTAGGATTGTTCATTTTCAGTCCCAGACGAACCAGTCTTAGAATGTAAGGGTAGTAGCTTAGCGCCTCTAGGTCGATTTATTTCTTACCTTAAGGCCAGAAAGATGATCTCTAAAGGTTATCTCTATCATCTAGTTCGGGTTAAGGATTCAAGCTCCGAAACCCAAACTCTTAAGTCAGTTCCTGTAGTCAATGAGTTCCTAAAAGTGTTTCCAGAAGATCTTCCCGGAGTTCCTCTCGGAAGGGAAATCGAATTTGGAATTGATCTCCTTCCAGATACCCAGCCCATTTCTATTCCTCCTTATAGAATGGCTCCAGCTGAGCTTAAGGAATTGAAAGCGCAGTTGAAAGACCTTCTAGATAAGGGCTTCATTAGACCTAGTATTTCCCTATAGGGTGCACCAATGATGTTCGTAAAAAAGAAAGATGGTTCTCTCAAACCGTACATTGACTATAGGCAGTGGAACAAGGTCACAATAAAGAATAAGTATCCCATCACCATGATTGATGACTTGTTTGACCAACTTTAGGGTGCTAGTCATTTCTCAAAGATAGACCTCAGAATCGGTTATCATCAGCTCAGAGTCAGAGATAGTGACATACCAAAAATAGCCTTTAAAACTCGGGATGGTCATTGTGAATTCGTAGTATTTTCATTTGGACTAACTAATGCTCATGCAACTTTCAAGGATTTGATGAACAGGGTGTTCAAACAGTATTTGGACTTGTTCGCTATTTTATTCATTGATGACATCCTTATTTACTCTAGGAATGAGGAAGAATATGCAAATCATTTGAGGGTTGTTTTATAAACACTCAAAGATCGTCAGTTATTTGGTAAGTTCAGTAAGTGCAAATTTTGTTTGCAGTAAGTTGCTTTCCTTGGGTATATTGTGTCTAGCATAGGGATTCAAGTAGATTCTCATAAAATAGACTCAGTGAAATAATGACCCAAACCTACCTTTCCTATAGATATCAGAAGTTTCTTGTGGTTGGCGGGCTATTAGAGAAGGTTTGTGGAAGGATTTTCGTCCATAGCCTCTCTATTAACTAAGTTGACTCAGAAGAAAGTCAAGTTTCAGTGGTTAGATGAATGTGAGAAAAGCTTTGCAGAATTGAAAACTAGGTTGACTACAACTCATGTTTTGACTCTACCAGAGGGCTTAGACGATTATGTTATCTATTGTAATGCATCCAGAGTCGGCCTAGCTAGGTTTTGTGTTGATGCAGTGAGGTAAGGTTATTGCTTATGCTTCTAAACAGCTTAAGGTACATGAGAAAAACCATCTGACTCATAACCTCGAGCTAGCCGCAGTGGTGTTTGCATTGAAGATTTAGAGATATTACTTGTATGGTATTCATGTCGATGTATTCACAGACCATAAGAGCCTTCAGTATGTGTTCACCCAGAAAGAACTGAATCTTCGCCAGAGGAGATGGCTTGAGTTCCGTAAGGATTATGATATGAGTGTGCATTACCATCCTGGTAAGGGCAATGTAGTAGCAGATGCTCTTAGTAGACTATACATGGGTAGTGTAGCACATGCTGAGGAAGAAAAAAAAGATAGAAAAAGATGTTCACAGACTTGCTCGCCTTGGAGTTCGTGTCATGAGAATATTCGATGGTGGTGTGACAGTTCAGAACGGATCATAATCTTCATCGGTAGTGGAGGTTAAGAAAAAGCAAGACAGTGATCCAATATTGCTCAAACTCAAGGGTGTAGCCCATCAATAGAGGGTTGAGGTACTCTCCCAAGGGGGAGATGGTGTGCTTCGCTAGCAGTTTCAACTATGTGTTCCTAATGTGGGCGAGTTGAGACAACATATTCTTGAAGAAGCCCATAATTCCAGGTATTCTATTCATCTAGGCGCCACTAAGATGTACCGCGATCATCGAGAATTCTATTGGTGGAATGGTATGTAAAGGGATATAGGCGATTTTGTGGCAAAGTGCCCCAATTGTCAGCAAGTGAAGATAGAACATCAGAAACCATGAGGTATGATTCAAGAGACCGACATTCCTACTTGGAAGTAGGAAGTGATCAACATGGATTTCATTAAAAGATTACATCGTACTCGCAGACATATTGACTCCATTTGGGTGGTAGTTAACAGAGTCACTAAGTCTTCTCGCTTTTTGGCGGTCAAGACTACAGATTCGGCGAAGGACTATGCCAAGCTGTACATTAATGAGATTGTGAGGTTGCATGGGGTTCCTTTGTCTATCATCTCAGATAGATGTCCTCATTTTACCTCTCATTTATGGAAGTCATTTCAGAAAGGCCTTGGTACTCAGGTTAACCTTAGCACGACATTTCATCCGCAGACGGATGGCCAGGCAGATCGTACCATTCAAACCTTAGAGGACATATTGAGAACTTGTGTGATCGATTTCAAGGGGAGTTGGGATGATCATCTTCCTCTTATAGAGTTTGCCTACAATAATAGTTACCATTCTAGCATTCAGATGCCCCCTTATGAGACATTGTATGTGCGGAGATGTAGATCTCGAGTTGGTTGGTTTGAAGTAGGTGAAGCAGCCTTGATAGGACCATATTCAGTTCTTGAAGCTATGGAGAAGGTGCAACCCATTAGAGATAGACTTAAGACAACCTAGAGTTGCCAGAAACCTATGCAGATGTAAGGAGAAGGGAACTAGAGTTCCAAGTTGATGATTGAGGTTTCCTGAAAGTGTCACCTATGAAAGGGGTGATGAGATTTGGCGAGAAGGGGAAGCTCAGTCCTAGATATGTAGGCCCTTACAAGATCTTGAAAAGGATTGGTGACGTGGCTTATGAGTTAGAGTTGCATCCAGTTTTTAACATTTCGTTGTTGAAGAAGTGTGATGGTGATCCAACATCTATTGTGCCTTTAGAAAGTGTAGCTTTGAAGGATAGTCTCACTTATGAAGAGGTACCAGTTCAAAACCTTGATTGTCAAGTTCGAAGGTTGAGAAACAAGGAAGTCGCTTCAGTCAAGGTTTTGTGGAGGAGTCAGTTCGTAGAGGGAGTTACTTAGGAAGCAGAGGCAGCCATGAAGGCCAAGTATCCTCACCTCTTTCCTTCCGATTCCAGTCCAGCTTGAGGTAATAGTTCCTCTTCAGTTTTTCAGTCATTCATGCGTGAATTCAGTCTTAGTTTCATGTTCCTTCAGTTTATACCTGCATTTTCATCGTATTTGCATGTACTTGGAACCTAGTTCAGTCAGAAATCAGTTTACAGTGTTTAGTGGTAGGGTTTGCAGCTCTCTCCCTCCATATCAACTAGTTTAGTCTTCATTCAAGAACGAATGTTCCCAAGGGGGAGATAATGTAACACCCCAAATTCGAGTAAGGAAAAAAATTCCAAATTTTCAGAAGGTGCAGGTGCCACCGACGGAAGACACCTACGGACCATCAGTCAGCTCCGTCGATGGGCCAACCAACTTTCAATTTCACACTTCAGATTTCAGCCTTCAGTCACGAGCGACAGTCGACCCGTACGGACCGTAAGTCGACTCACGGCCCGTCAGTCAGCTCCGTCGATGAGCCAGTCAACTTTCAGTTTCAGACCCCAAACTCCAGCCTTCAGTCGCAAACTACAGTCGACCAGTACGGACCTTCAGTCGACTCACGGTTCGTCAGTCCCATCCATCGAACACTTTGACAATAGTTAAGTCGGGGGTCTTTTGGTCGTTTCCTATTTCGTTGGACCCCTAAACCTCATCGTTTTTACCATAAATTACATGGTTTTGGTCAGTTTTAGCCTAGAAACATAACTAAACTTACCTAAGTCAATTCATTAATCAAACATAGAGAAATTAAAGCTTGAGAGAAAAAAAGAGGTCAAGAACCCTAGTTCAAGAACGCAACAAGAATCCATCAATTCCAGCCTCAAAATCCAAAGATTTGTCCATAGAATTTGTCACCATGTTTGTGGGATTTCACTAGTGGATTCCTTTCATCCATTAGGTCCCTAGAATTCAGTCGGTTTTTTGATTTCCTTATTATGAAAAAACTTACGGTTTCTAGAACTTTAGCAGATTTACATGAATTACTTATGTATATGTTCCAAATTAGATTATTATGTTATTACTCAGTTTATTGCATGAATTTCAAAAATTTAAGTTAAACCACTTGCTGCTCTACCAACAAATCCTACCTTGGCTCAGATCAAATCTAACAACGAAGAGAAGGTAAATAAATCTTAAGCCAAGTCACTTATGTAGAATATGTGGCAGATTCTGTGTTTTACAGAATCATGACTTGTAAAACTACAAAAGAGGCTTGGGGTAGGTTGAAAGAAGAATAACAAAACAACGATAGAACACGTCAAATGCAAGTGTTTAACCTAAAGGGAGTTTGAATCCTTGAATAGGCAGGAAGGTGAAACAATTAGTAAGTATGCTGATCAAATCTCCTTAATTGTTAATAACATTAGACTTCTTAGTGAAGAATTTAAAGAAAAACAAATCATGGAGAAAGTTCTTGTGACTCTTCCTGAGAGGTTTGAATCTAAGATTTCCTCTCTTGAAGAATTGCAAGACCAGGGCAAACTTTCATTAGGTGAACTAATGAGTGCTTTTCAAGCACAAGAGCGAAGAAGGACTATGAGACGGGACAAGTTCACTGAAGGAGCTTTCTCTATACAAAAGAAAATTTCTAGTAAAGAAAAGCAAAAGTTCAACCAAAAGAATAAGGGCAAGCATAATAGAGGAAACAATAGTGGAGATGCGAAGAAGAAGTTCCGTTTGTGCAAACATTGTAAAAGAACTACACATCTGGAGAAGTACTGTTGGTGTTGAGTCGATACAATATGTGGCATCTGCAAGCAGACATGGAGCATATCCAAGGTCTGCAAATCAAGAGAAAAGGGCTCTGAAGCTTTGCAATCACAAGCAACAGAAACTGCATATGCATATGACGAGCAATTCTTTGATGTTTCATACTATTCAATTAATGAATCCTCTGATTCATGTCTTCTTGCTAGTGGTTGCACACATCACTTGTGCAATGATGCTGAAATATTCAAATTCCTTGATGATACTTACAAATGTAAAGTAAAAGTGGGAAACAATGAAGCAATAGAAGTCAAAGGCAGGGGTACAATGTCTATGTCAACAATATCAGATATCAAAACTATTCCTGAAGTTCTATACACGCCTGATAGGAGTCAAAATTTGTTAAGGGTTGGACAAATGCTTGAAAATAATTATTCTCTGCATTTTAAGAATCGTGAATGTGTTGTTTCTGACCTTTTTGGAGTAGAATTATTTTATTTCAAGATGAGCAACAAAATGTTTTCAGTTGATTGGGAGAAAATAATTTAGCATGCTTACACTATAACTTCATAAACATGTACAAACTTATGGCACAAAAGGTTTGGTCACTTTAATATGAGAAGCATCGCAGAGATGAAAAAGAAGGCGCTAGTGGAAAATATGTCTGAATTTCTTTCTAATGATCAAGTTTGTGAAACCTGCCAACAGGGGAAGCAAACAAAATTGGCATTTCAAGCAAATCAAGTATGGAGAGCTAACCAGAAACTTCAGCTCATTCATACGGATGTTTGTGGCCCAATGAAAACAAATTCATTGAGTGGTAACAAATACTTTCTCCTCTTTAATGATGACTACACCAGAATGTGTTGGATTTATTTCATTAGACTGAAGAGTGAAGTCTTTGATGTTTTTTAAACAATTTAAAGCTTTAGTAGAAAATCAGTGTAATCTTAGTATTAACACTTTAAGATATGATAATGGAGGATAATATACTTCTTCTTAGTTTGTGGAGTTTTGTAATAGCACAAGTATTGAATGCCAATTGACATTACCATACACTCCACAACAAAATGGCATATCAGAAAGGAAGAACAGGACAGTAATGAAGATGACTAGATATGTTTTCCTCGAAAGAAGGATCCCAATTTAGTATTGGGCAGAGGCAGTCAACACCTCTGTATATATTTGTTGAACAAATTTCCTACTAAGGCCTTGCATGACATGACTCCATATGAAGCTTGGTGTGGGAACAAACCATCAGTACACCATCTCAGAATCTTTAGGTGTATATGTTATTATCGAGTTCTAGAAACAACGAGGAATAAGATGGAAAATAAGGATCATAAGGGCATATTTATGGGCTATAGTTCTTCCATAGGATACATGATTTTCTGTTAGAAAATAGAAAAACTAATTCTCAACGGAGAAGTGAAGTTTGATGAAGCACCTGGTTGGGACTGGGAAAATTAGAAGACCTCTTGTTCTAATTTATTTTCAAAAGAGCAGCCTCAGCTTCCAGAAGATGAACTAGTGGATGATTTACCAGTGAGGGGAACTCAAACCTTAAAAGATATCTACCAACGGTGTGATTTGGTTACCTCTAATCCAACAAGTTATGCTAAATCACAAGACTCTCATGCATGGAGGAGATCTATGCAAGATGAACTAGACATGATCCAGAAGAATGGAACCTAGTAGATTGTTGACAGACCTAGAAATTGTAAGGTGATTATTGTTAAATGATTTTTCAAGACAAAACTCAATCCCGATGGAACAATTTGCTAACATAAGGCAAGTTTACTGGCGCAGGGATACGTACAACAATATGGTACAGATTACCAGGAAACATTTCCTCCTGTAGCAAGGTATGACACATTCTAGCATATTCTTGCATTTGCATCTCATAGTTCCTAGCAGATATATCAGCTTGGTGTCAAATCGACTTTTTTGAATGGTTTTCTTGTTGAAGAGATCTATGTAGAGAAACTGAATGGTTTCTCAATTCATGGAAAAGAGGATCAAGTTTACCTCTTAACGAAGGCCTTGTATGGCCTAAAATAGTCCCCAAGGTCATGGTATGAAAGGATGGAAAATCATCTCATCCTACTTGGCCTTAGTAGAAGTCAAAGTGAAGCTACTTTGTATGAGAAAGTCATTGCAGGTGAGTCCTTAATTGCATCAATTTGTGTGAATGACATGTTTGTGACATGAAGCAAAATTGAACTAATCCAAATGCCACAAGAAATTCTCTACCTCCTATGCGTAACAAATGCATTTGAACATTGTTCGTTTGGGATCTTAAATCTTGGCCTCCCTATATCCATTGGGTATTGAAGATCATCAAGCTTCCATTCTTCCCTTGAGAGCTTCAATCTCAGCCTTCCTTTTTTCAATTGTGCTTATTGCCTTCATAAGCCGACACTCCAATGAAATGATGATTTCCTTCATCTCACACTTTACTTGCTTACGCGCCTCTAACTCTTTGTGGATGTTGTCCTTCTCTTCGAGGGTGAAGTCCTCGGGAGTCTTAAACTTGTCGTCGACCTTGTTCAAGCGCTTGCCTAAGATCTACACAACATGCCTCACTGTGTCAACCCTCGCGATCCTCTCTACTCAAGACGTGATGTTAATGGGCTCCTCACTACATTCCTTATTACTAGATTCAGTGATAGCGGGTCGAGCAATAATTCCTCGTTACTCTTAAGGTTCATCCTTTCCTTTGATTGCTTCCTTCCACCATCCGACCTGACGTTGGTGGTGCTAGCAGCATTTATGTTTCCCTTGTTAGCCATTCCCTTAGAAACAATCTAGCTCTAATAACACTTTTTCACGAACTTAGACTTCGACTAACGCTCCATGTGACACATGACAACTTAGTGATGGATCTTTTACGATCTTATAAGCTCAAGTACGTCCTTCCAAACATAGATCAGTAAGACCATGAAGAAAGAAAAGAGAGTTTGTGATAAGGCTTTTTGTATTGATTGGAGAATGTTTTTCACTTGCTTGGTTGAATTTCAAATGAGATCCCTTCTATTTATATTACTCTTCTAAGGGATAAAGTATAAACAAAAAGTTACTATACAAGTCCCTATATATTTACAATCTAGTCTATCTAGAATTCTCTAAAAGCCTAGCAAATTGTAAAACCTTCCAAGAATTCTTCTTGAGTATTATACGGTCTTTCAAAAGCCTATCCAAGAATCTAGCTCTTTTATGCCTATGTGGGATGACAAAGTGGCATCATAGAAATTAGCTAATACTTCATTAAAGTTTGTGACAACTTCCTATGTGATATGGTCATGTGGAACCTTTTTTTTTTATTGAAATACGCATTGAGTCAAAATTTGATTAGTAAAATAAAAAACTATATAAAGGATAGGCCCAAAAGCCAAAGCCCAACAAAAATGATAAAAAATAAAAAGGTAAGAAAATCAACAAGAGAAACAAAACAAGAAACACAAACCTAAAATTTAAGTCAGAGAGGAACTAGATGCTTCTAGTGAAAACTTCAACAATCAAAGCATCAGAGAAGCTATCGGAGATATCAGAAAGTTTCTCTACACTTGTTGAAGAGAAATCGATGCTTGTTCACCATGTCAAATTAACTCCCCCAGGTAATTTTATCATCAATAACTAGTTTTCCTTTCTTGGATGTATCCTTTAATGGGTTCTATCTCACAAGACTGATTAATTCCACCATCTATGTTTAAATGCTTTGAAGTCTAATTCATAATTTTTTAAAGGAGGTGATTTAAAGAAATCTAGATCTACACCCATGAAGAGCCTAAAAAACTCATTGTTTGCTTTATTTGGTAAGTATAACTCCAGTATCTCTATTGTTGTATCATATCCACTTACTTGAATTGTTGTCGATGGAAAATCGCTGAGATTGTATGAAATCTAAGTAAAATTGTAGATATGTACTTCTATCTAGACATCACACATTTTCGATTTCAGAAAACATTAAATTTGAAGACATAAATTGTACATTTTCTATAGCTTACCCTTGATAAAATAAAAGCTTCAAAAAGATTATTTTAATGAACTATCCTATCTTTATGAGTAAAAAAAGAAAAAAATTATCGATTGGCCTGCTATAGCGATTGGACCGCTATAGCGCGATAAGACATTGTAAATGTAAAAAACCCCTACAATCACCCATAATCACCCAAGAAAGTTTTTGGAGAAGAAAAGAGTGACCTAGGGAAAATTTCAATAGGTTTTCATGAGGAATGTTCGTAAAGGTGAGCAATATGATTCCTTACTTTTGTAGTTCACTTATTAGGTCTTACAAAAATATTTGTGGCATGATGTAAAGGTTTGAATTCATTGTAAGGTGAAGAAAATCCAGGTTTATGAGGATTTTAGGGTGTAACACCTTCAATTGTTCATAAAAGAGGCAATTCTTGATTTTATTTATCATAATGTGTTAGAGTAATCACGAGATTGATGAGCCTTGATAAATTAATAGGGCAGAAATCATGAGGTTATCCTAGAGTTTTGGAATATTTAGGCCATTTGTCATTGATTTGGTATTGTATTATTACTTTAGATCAAGAACAAGCTAAAAGCCTCACAGAAGGAGTCAAAGTTTGCAATCAAAGTTTGCAATCAAACTTCAGGAGTTGCTTGGTGCTCAGGTAGGCTCGATTTACTTAATTGAATAGTTCGTTGATGGATGAGAGGTTTCATGCAGTGGCCTTTGTGCATGCTGGAAGGCTAAAGGTTATTTTTATTACTGTCAAAGTGGGGAAAGATAATGAATAAGGGTTAGGTTTTCTAGTTCTTGATTGTTAACCTTGAATTTTCTTTCAGGGGTCGTTTGTGGTGATTTTAAGGTTAAGTATTATGAAATTGTTGAGTTATAGCTATTTTTGGGACTTGTGATAATCAAGGGGAACTGAATGAATGGGAAGAGTATTAATTGATGGACTAGGGAGGTATTTTCTTGTTAATGAATGTGTAGTAATAATGGAGTCCAATATTGGGCTATTGATATATAGGTGTATATATGTATGTGTGTGTTATATTGATTGTTTCATGTGAAATGTTTGTGTAATGCATGTACATGAAATAAAAGGTGAATGTGAAATGACTTCATGTTTATAATCTCATGCAATAAACCTGTTTAATTTACACATGGCTTAAAGTGTGGCTGTTCGTTGTGATTTTGATTGTGCATGTTATTTGTGATTGGTGGTTTTCTCGGATACCATGCTAGTATATAATACTAATGGTTGACTCGAGTACCACACTAATAAAAACTACTAATGGTTGGCTCGGATACCCCACCTGGTATGTACTAACAATTGTTGACTTAGATACCACACCAATATAGTATCAGTTTGTGTATGGGTCTCATAAGAGAACTAAGTTTGATTATTGTGTTATATTTGTCCCGTGTTGGTCAATAAATGGCTGGGTTTGTGTTTAAATGCTAGGATGGTTCTTATGTAGATTATATTTTCATGTCAAAAACTACAAATGATGTTTAATGAACTCTTGAGTGGTCCAGGTTACTTGAAAGGTGAGTTGGACTCATATATGGATTTATGTGTGATAACGTGGGACATTAAGTTTGGGGTTAATAGTTCTCCTATCTAGGTGTTAGAGTAGTGTCACGACCCAAGCCTAGGGCCTAGACGTGACCGGCGAATGGGAAACCCGAAGGAATCCCAAACAAGCCTCATAGCGTATCATTACACATCCTTGGTCGCGGAAGCAAAAAAAATGACCATAAGCGATAAGCATAATCAAGGGGAAAATCGGGACTAAGGGAACAAGAGAAACAAAAAATAAGAATGATACAAAAATACCATAGATGAGTCAAGCTCAAGCATAATACACAACTTGTCCAACA
>JAJOOB010023903.1:0-28516 GCA_029582485.1 Solanum tarapatanum | reverse complement strand
GATATATTATTGGCCACCCAAATAATTTGTGTTCTAGGAGATATGACACTCCAAAGTAGACCCTCGAAAAGGCTTCACTTGGAAATTTCGGATTTTGATACGGTTGCTCTAAAATTTGGGTTAGACCCATTTCCCGCTCAATTTGACCACCTAAACAAGAATATGAAGTCGGATTTTCAAAAAACGAAACGGATTTTTTTATATAGCTAAACAAGTTTCCGGTAACTTCCGTAGCACAATTTTAAGAACTTTTTGGGTCATTTCAATCAAGGCCTAAACTCCAAGGACAAAGCTGGGTCCTTGAGGAAAAGACCTACAGGTCTGCCAGGCAGTGACCCACAAAAGGCACCCATGCTCAGTAAGGGAGCAACGTGGGTGAGGCCCTTTTGGAATCTGCCTAAAGCAGTAGCCACGGACAGGACCTACACCTCGCGGATGGTTCCACGCCAAATTTAGGTCCCAGTCCCTCGACCCACATTTGACCAGAATGGGCCGTGGGCCCATTCACGGTCCGTAAGTGAGGGGATCGTGGGTCACACCTAGAAGGTGGTTTTAGGGTGTTAGTTGAGGGGTAGTTTCGGGTTTTCCAATTTAATTAACCATTAAGTGACGTCATTTTGTATTATTTTAGACCAAGTATATAAATTTTTAAATCCCCTAAAAGTTAGTCTTAAAAATAATAACTACCAAAGTTCCCAAATCAAAACCTCTTCAATATTTCTCTCACTAAAACTTCCATTGAAGAAGAAGAATAAGAAGTCAAGGTCTAGGGTTCAAGGACTGATCTTTCCACTCAATTTCGTGAAGAATCTTCATAAAGTATGGTTGTTTTTCATCTATGGGTAGCCTTCACCCATAGAGTCCCTTCAAAACTTGATTTCAAAGCTTCCAATATCCCCAAAAGATAGGGTTTCAATCTAAGTCATGGGTTCTCCTTAGAAATGTTTTCAATGATTGATTATTATGGATTATGATTGAATTGATGATTTATGATGAAATCCCCCAAGAACCCATGAATACACCATATTACTAAATTGTGATTTCATGATGTGGCATGATTGATTATAGAAGCATATCAATTCATTATGTCTATATTGATTGATTTTATTGAATCATGATATTCTCCATATCTAATGTAGAAATTCTAGTTGTTTGGGTTGAATGTGATTCATAGTCCTTGAAGGTCAAATTATGAGGGTTTGTACATGTTTATGAGAATTGTGTATGAGCTTATGATTCACTTAGAGAGTGAAGATCTTATGACTATGGTGTAATTTTGGTATCTTTGAAAGGTCATTCTCCATATACCCTTACACATGACTATGCATGAAATGTCCATGATTATGATAATATTGTTGTGTCGATTGAAAGGTGATTCTCATGAAAACACATGATCATAATGTGAAAGTTTTCCTCACATATTAATGATGATTCTAAGTTTGAAAGTTCATTCTCACCTAGTGAATCTATGAGATATTTTATGAGTTGTGTTGGATGGAGGGTAAGATACTCCTTCATGCATGTAAATTAAATTCAAGATTAAACATATAATTTTGGGAAGTAATGCTTAGCTCCGAGAGGATATGGAATATGAGGTAGAGGCCCTCCAGTCAATTAAAAAGTGCGGGTCATCTAAAGTAAACTCATGAGATGGAAGCTCCCCCGTCAATTCAATAGGTTTGGGGTTTCTAGAAGCAATCTCCCTATCCCATAACTATATGCCCACATAGGTCTTTAGCTAGTGGATCCAGCTAAAAACTAATACATTTAGTTCTACCTTAGGCAAGTAGGATATCTCTTTTTGGTGTGGGACATGACACCGGATTCCATGTAGCTCACATGGTCTATGTCGGTTAAGGCTATTTTCCCTACATTACAAGATTATGAATTATGACAAGAACATGAACATGAACATGAACTATACTTACGACTTCACAATGAGATTTACTTAGTGTGAGTGGGGGTATGGGATTTCACTTATACATTGCACAAGTAGACTTTGAAAGCGGTTATGGTGTGGTTTCCTTATGCTATGAAGATATGTGAATTTATGCATGCATAATATGGGTTGTTGCTAAGAGTGACTTTACTTACTACAAGCTATGAACATGAATGTTTCCTTGTCTATGAGTATTGGCTATGGATGAGTTCAAGGTATGATATGCATGATTATGGCGACCTAAAAGTGGTACTTAGTATTAGATAGGATTATGTGATCTTGTCTATGCATTGCACAAGTATAGCTTAGGGTTGCTTATAAAATGGTTTGACTTATGTATTTACACTATTGTGCATAATGATTCTTAAAGTTGATAAAGAGCATGGTGTCAACTAAATTGTCCCTTTTAGAATGTTTTAAGGATTTTTATGCATGGCTTCCATACTTAGTGCAATTTTTTGCTAGCCTATATTTTCTACATTTTTCTATATATATAGGGCCCGGTTATTGAGGTGTGCTTCCTTCTTGATAAAATCTTTGATCGACTATTCTCCACGGTTTCGGTGAGTCCTCATGGTTCGAGGACGAGAGTTATTTATTTCTAGATTCTTCTTACTTTCTCTTTGAGACTATCTTGTAAAGGGTTGTGACCCTTAATGATATTCGATTGTATTAGATGTTTAATGAGACAATGTTTAGACTTCTATTTGATTTTATGAAAAAACTTCCATTGTAAAAAGTTTTAATTTCGCATAAATTTCTATTACTTATGTTTATGATATGCTAAGGGATTGTATAATACCCCTTTGGGGTTGAGTACGCCGTGTTACATCTAAGGGGTACCCCTGGGTCATGAAGGTTTGATGGTGGGACATGAGATAGAATTTTCCCGTATACTAATAGCTGAGATTCATGAAAAGGCTTTCCGGGAGAAAACCACACTTCTATTTCCATGTCTGATTTTTTTCCTAAGTAGAGAGGCTACTATTCCATTGTGGGATTGTCATAATTTTATTGAGGTGACCAAGACGGTCAATATGGGTTTAATACGGGATGTTACAAAGCCCGTGACACTATGTAGGGGAATTCGGTTTGAGTTTCCTCTTATGTGTGAGGCACTAGCTCTCGAGCAGCCTAGAGAAGGTACCGATCCACCCCCTTATGGAGCCCGACATGGAAGTCCCACCTGCTTAGTCATCTGGCTCAGCTGCGAGTACACCGCGTGCTCAAATGCCAACATTTTTGTAGCATATTCGGCCTTAGATGAAAAAGACTGTTAAAAAAGCAGAGAAGAGGGTAGAAAAGGATGTAGAGATTAAGATACAAGTAGTGCACCAGAGGATAGATGTTTTTGAACTACGAATGCTAGATAGACCTCAGCCTTGGCGTACTGTTGATCTAGGTGCCTTCCAGACGTAGTTGGCCAAGCTCCTAGCTGATAGTGATGCTTAGCTACTATAGACACTATTGTATCAGAGCCTCCTCCCAAGGATGATGGTGGACATATGGTTCTAAATGAACTATTTGGTGAGGATGATCCTACCTTTGACCCCCCTCGTGCGGCTGGAAAGCACACACGGGATTCTGAGTGTACTACTGATACGAAGGAGGAGTAGAGAGCAAAGAAGTAGGAGAGGAATCAACTTGAAGAGGCACAGTGCCATTCCAGAGTTGAAGAGGAGATGTGGTAGCTTAGATTGAGAGAGTTAGATGCAGGAGCAACTACTTAGAAAAGCACTACTGATGGTGCTCCTCAAGTTATAGTAGAGGGCGTCACTGACGGCGCCGCAGATGTTGATCCAGTGTGTTCACGGCAACCGGATCTTATGATCCATAGGTTTGTCCCACCCTATGTTTTACTTTATTTTGTGCATTAAGGGCATTGCACTATTTTTCTTGTGAGGGTGGGGTGAACGGATTGTGAGTGTTTGGGTGAAGTTTGAATAACCTAACTCACAATCCTTCCTTGGGGTTTTCTTGCCTGTGTTCTTTTTCCCCAAGAAACTATGTAATTTCTATTAAACGAGCATGTTTAGGATAGAATAAGTGTAGAAGTAGACTAGAATGAAAAGCATGATGGAAAAGAGCATGATAATTGACACCCCTAAATTTTTTAATATGTGCTATTTATGTGTGATTGATAAGTTGAATGTGTAGGATCTTTGTCTGACATGATAGGAATCAATTATATAACATGACTTCAGCAATAACATGAACCACATACATTAATAATTAGATAGTGAAACAAGGTCTCATGTGTGTGTAAGAGTGTTTGTGTAACACCTCGGTCTTAGAAAGAGCTAAATTTAGAAAGAGATAAACTAGAAATAGCTAAATTGAGAATTTGTGCAGGTTAGTCTTCACTTGTGAGTTTTGGGTCAACTTCAAATGACCATTAATTTCAATACAAGATGAGTTAGGTGGCCCAAAGGTATCACATGAAATATCTTTGAGTCCTCTTTCCAACACCATCGAGTTTCCAAAATTTTGAGTTTGGATGAAGGAGATATGCCCGTTGGAATGGAGCATGTCTAGTTAGGGCATTTCATCAGTTTTAAGGAGGGGTATTTTTGTCTTTTACTTACCCCCACTATCCCTTCACATTGTTTCACCCAATTAGGGGTCAAATCTAATTAAATTCAGTTTACGCTAGGTCTAAAACCGTTTGGAAGGTTAGGGAAAATTACAAGAGGAGAAAAAGGAGAAAAGCTTCAAGTGTTCAAGATTCTTGCGAACATTAAGGATTTTGACCAAGAAGTTGATTCTTTTGAGGTATGTAAGACTTCATATGATGGGTTTGTTCTCCTTCAGGCTAATCATGAGTTTCCAATTTTGAATTAATCTATGAGATTGAGTATATTGAATTCTTGATTGAGTTCTTTGAGGTTTTGTTGCTTCATTCTTGAATATGGAGTTTTGATTTCCTGAGGTGACAGTCTTACATATAAGGGTTGTTCTTGAGGGATTTTTAGTAGGTTTTTATTTACTTGTGTTGGGTTTACAAAACGAAGGAAATTTTTAGAAAAACAATTGATTCTTTGTGAATTAGGACAAAAAAATTGAGAAAAAAATACATCCGAATATTCTGGAAAAGGGCTAGGGCGGCACTCCCTTGATGCGACAGGAGGGTTGGCGTGGGGAACCTGCAATACGCCAGAAATGACAGCAGTAATTGGTAGTCTTGCACAGCGCGCAACTGATACATCCAAACTTACACCTCAATTAAGGAGTATAAACGGTCGAAGTCAATTTACAGCACTCAAGGTGAGTTGAGGTTGATCCCACAGAGAATTTCTTTACAGAAATAATTTCAATGTTGCGTTTACCCAAATGTTGTTATTATTTCCTAGAGAAAACAATTATAGAATGTTAATTAGTTTTTTGTTGTAAGATTCAGGTAACCAATGTCAGTAAAAGATTCAGGTTAACAAATAGCAGATTATTGCTCTTAAGGGTTGTACTGATAAATGAATGAAACCAGGGTTGTGTTCCCCATAACATTACATCAAGTGTTTATCCATAAATGAGTTTCGGTAAATTCAATCTTTGCAAATTACAGGTGCGTTAGATATATCCAACACTTCTCAGTCTAGTTAGATAACTTTCTCCCAAGTCCTCTCGGTCAGTGGCGGAGGTAGGAATTCTATCAAGGGGGTTCAAATAAAAAAAATGTTGTTGCCTGGAATTGAACCCGTGACCCAAAGCTCACATAGGTTGAATCCTGACCCCCATAAACCACTGAGCTACTCCTTTGACATATGCTCAGGGGGTTCAATTTTAAATATATACACGTACACAAAAAAATTGATCTTATATATATAGTGTAATTTTTTTTCCGAGGGGGGTCGGATGACCCCCCTGGACACACTATAGATCCGCCCCTGCTCTCGGTCGTAGAGTATTAACAGATTTTACTCTTGCTTATAATGGTGTTAAAGTTCTCTTCTCTCAAACTCGAACCTTGACTCCATTTCATTATATTAACTTAGATTTTTCCCAACTATCACTTTTCTCTTGAACGATTGGCACATATAGGCTAACTCTAATGCGTGCACTCATTAGAATAGATGAATAATGAAAGGTGAACTATGCATTGCAAATATAAATCACCTTTTACTCGTTTTACAAATTCACACTTAGATTTCCGTCATAGATCCTACAACCCCAGTTGTGGTGTTTAGCCACTCATGATTTCAATTGAACAAGTAGAAGTTTGTAATGAAACATTAAAGTAACTCACTTACGAAAGTTTACAAATTCAACAAACACTTGATGTTAAGAAATTCAAAATCCCACTTCCAAAGATCGACCAAATGTTATTCGATAAAAACCAAAGTAAAGAATGTTTAGAAACTAGTAGATTGTTCCAGATATGACGAGATAAAAAACAAAATATACCCTAATTAATTCAAATAATTTGTCTAAAAAGAGTCCTACTCAAAGTAGGTTTGACTTCTCGCAGCTTCCCACGGCCAGTTGGATAACCCGTCAAGGGCTTCACGGTCCGTGAAGCCCTTTGTGACCTTTACTTGGTTTTCACAAAATTAGTTCGTCCAAGCTTGAGTACTGGAAATGCACCACGGAAAACACCACAGACCATTATAGATACCACGGTTCATCTGGGTGTCCGTGGTCTTAACTTGGTAAAATCCCATTTTAGCTCCTTGAGGCCTGATCACTTGTTCAACTCTACGAGCAGCATCACGACTCGTCATAAGGATCACGATCCGTCAGGGAGCCTGTGGTCCTTCCTTAACAGTGCTTAAGTTTATCTTCTCGAGGCCTGCACACATACCAGCATCCACGAGCACTTACACGATATATCATGAGGGCCATGGTCCGTGAAAGGCTCTGTGGTCTTCACTTGGGCATTTGGTCATCATCAACTTCCTTTTTTCTATTTTCCATATGCAAGTGTTTTACCTGTACAAACATCACCAAACATATCATATCAACATAAATACACTTGATTCTCACAATAATCCTTAGTTTTGAGCATAAAATGTGCTAAGATCTCACATCACATCAACACTAGATGCATATGCATTATCTTGAGTCCAAATAAAGGGCTCCGCGACCCGTGGAACTACCCATGAAGATCTATATGCACCTATTTCTTCATCTCTTTAATCAATTACTTCCTATTACAATTAAATTCTTGGGTCGCCTCCCAAGAAGCGCACAATTTAACGTCGCGGCGCGACATAAGCTACTTGATTACTCAAATTTCATCAAGTTTGCATTCCTCCACTATTTTTACTTCCTCTAGAACTCCTAGGTATGCCTTTATTCACTGACCATTGGCCTTGAACTTCTCACCCTTGTCATTCTCAAGTTAAATAGAACCCGACTGAAATACCTGAGTTACCTTAAACGTCCCAGACCATTTGGATCTTAATTTCCCAAGAAACAGATGAAGTTTGGAGTTGAAAGGAACACTAACTCACCCGAATTGAAGGTTCTTTTCTAAATATGCTTATCATGACACCGCTTCATCCTTTCCTTATACAGTGCAGACCTCTCATACGATCTTAAGCGGAACTCATCCATCTCATTGATTTGATCCACTCTAACGTTCGCTGTTTCACTCCAGCTAATATTCAACTTCTTTAAAGACTAGAGTGTCTTATGCTCAACCTCAACCGACAAATGAAATGCCTTTCAAAACACCAACTTATATGGAGACACACCAATAGGTGTCTTGAAAGTTGTTCGATATGTCCTTAGAGCATCATCTAACTTTCTTGCCCAATCTGTCCGATTGGCATTCACTGTTTTTCCCAAAATAGCCTTGATCTCCTTATTTGATACCTCTACTTGGCCACTTGTCTGCGGATGATAGGGTGTTACCACTTTGTGTTGTTTAACCCTATATTTAGCCAGAAGGGCACTCAACACTCTATTTCAGAAATTGGAACCTCCATCACTGATAATGGCCCTAGGTGTACCAAACCCTGAGAATATGTTTTTCTTGAGGAACCCAGCAACGCTTTTACCATCATTTTCAAGCAAAGCAAGTGTCTCAACCTATTTGGATACATAGTCCTCTGCCACAAGTATGTACTTTTTACTAGAGGTGCTCAGAAATGGGCCCATGAAATCAACTCCCCACATATCAAATAACTCCACCTCTATAATAGGTGTCATTGGTAGTTCGTGGCAACGAGAAATGGATCCCTTTCGCTGGCATACATCACAACTCTTTACTATATCTATTTCATCTTGATGAATTGTAGACAAGTAGTACCCACTCTGAAGTACCTTGTGTGTTGTCTGAGCGCCTCCATGAGGGCCACCTACTAGAGAGGAGTAGCAGGCCTCTAAGATATGAAACATCTCAGCCTTAGGAATACATCGCCTGATGATGTTATCAACACAACCACTGTACGAATAGAGATCATCCCAAAAATTCTTACTCACATCATGTAGGAACCTCTTCCTCTGCAGAAATGTTAGCCTTTGAAGCTTCAAATTGCTGACAAGAAAGTTAGCAAAGTCAGCAAACCACGGAATGAGATCAAGATATGCAGCTAATAACTGCTCATCTGGGAATGAGTCATTGCTAACTAACTCAAATTCCTCTGTTTTTTTCTTCTTCTATCTTGGACAGGTGATCAGCCACCTGATTTTCACAATCTCTCATATCATTGACCTCAAAGTCAAAATCCTGAAGCAGCAGCACCCATCTAATTAATCTTGGCTTTACATCTTTATTTTCCATGAGATTTTTCAAAGCTGCATGATCTGTGTGGATTATCACCCTAGTACCCAGCAAGTATGCGCTGAATTTCTCAAAGGCATATACCACAACCAGTAATTCCTATTTAGTGACAGTGTAGTTGCACTGTGCTTGGTTGAGTGACTTGCTAGCATAGTAGATTGGGTGGAATATCTTGTTGCACTTTTGCCCCAACACAACTCTTAAAGCACTAAAACTAGCATCACACATTACCTCAAATAGTTCAGCCCAATCTGGGCAAATGATTAGTGGGGTAGAAATCAACTTCTCTTTCAGGCATTCAAAATCTTTTAGGCATGCATCATCAAAGGCAGATTTCACCTCTTTCTTCAAAAGTTTGCACAAGGGATGTGCAATTTTCAAGAAGTCCTTGATGAATTGCCTATAAAATCCTGCATGTCCCAAAAATCTTCGAATACCTTTCACACAAAAAGGTAGAGGTAATTTCTCAATCACCTTAATCTTAGCTTTGTCTATATCTAATCAGTTTTGCGACACCTTGTGATCGAGGAGTATACATTTTTTGACCATGA
The DNA here is from genome assembly GCA_029582485.1 of Solanum tarapatanum. Classification (NCBI taxonomy): domain Eukaryota; kingdom Viridiplantae; phylum Streptophyta; class Magnoliopsida; order Solanales; family Solanaceae; genus Solanum; species Solanum tarapatanum. The sequence continues at coordinate 19,305 of JAJOOB010023903.1, read as the reverse complement.
AATGACACTTCTCCCAGTTCGGCACTACATTGGCCTCCTCACATCTCTGTAAAGAGATGCTAAGATTTAACAAACAATCATCAAAAGTGTCACCTACCACAGAGAAATCATCTGTGAACACTTCCAAAGTGTTCACTACTATGTTTGAGAAGATGGACATCATACACATCTAGAAAGTTGTTGGTGCATTACATAGAACAAATGGCATGCCTTTGAATGCAAAGGTTCCATAAGGACATGTAAAAGTAGTCTTTTTCTGATCTTCAGGAGCAATTGATAACTGGTTGTACCCAGAGTATCCATCTAAGAAACAGTACCTCCGTTTTCCAGCCAACCTTTCAAGCATCTGGTCCATGAATGGCATTGGGAGTGGTCCTTCAAAGTCCACTTGTTCAATTTCCTGTAATCCATACAAACCACCATCCATTGACTAGTATTTGTGGAATCAGCTCGTTCTTTGCATTGGCAAGCATTGTCATACCACCCTTTTTGGGCATACATTGCACTAGGCTGACCCAATGATTGTCAGAAATGGGTTACACCACCCCAACCTCCAACCACTTTATGATCTCCTTTTTGATCACTTCATACATTGATGGATTTAATCTCCTAAAGATGGATCTTATGAGTGCTGATAACCAGGGGTATTCCAATGTCAGCAATGGTCCACCCAACTGCCCTTTTGTACCTTATCAGCACTTTAATCATAGGTTGCACATCTTCATCAGTCAAATCTGCAACCAAGATCACAGGCAAAGCGTTGTTAGTACCCAAAAAGACATACCTTAGATGACTGGGTAACTACTTAAGTTCTAGTACAGCCGGCTCCTCAATGGATGGTTTCGCTGGAGGACTCAGCCTATTTTTCAGATACAGATCTAGTTTCTTTGGAGCATAAGAATGTGCTCCCATGCCTTGTAAAGCATTCACAGTCTCCAAATAATCAGTCAGGTAGTCTGCTTCAAAGTTCATCAACACAATTGCCAATGTATCTACCGTCAGCCTTTCCTCAATAACAGCTCCTAACTCTCCTTTATCCAAGATCTCTATGGAAGACCCCACATTCATGTCCTGTGGTTGTTTCATAGACCTGCAAATCTTAAACTTTACCTCCTTGTTATTGAGCCTAAATTTTAGCTCTCCACTCTCAACATTAACCAAGGCTCGACCTGTAGCCAGAAATGGCCTCCCCAAAATAATGTGAACCTCAAAGTCCAGTTCGCATTCAAAAATCACGAAGTCTGCTGGAAAGATGAAACTATCCACTTTCACAAGCACATCACATAAGATACCCTTAGGTCTCTTTAATGATCTATTTGCCAGTATCAATCTCATCGTTGTGGATTTTGGCACTCTCAAGCCCTGTTGCTTGTAGATGGACAGCGACATCATATTTATACGATCCCCTAAGTCACACAGGGCCTTTACAAAATCAAATGATCAATTGGTGCACGGTATAGTGAATATACCTGGATCATCCTTCTTTTATACTAGAGATATATTGGTAATAGCACTGCAGAGATGAATATTGTCATTATAATCAAAACTTATAGCTCTTTTCTTCGTGACCAAGTTCTTCATGAACTTAGCATATCCTAGCATCTGCTCCATAGCTTCCACCAATGGGATGTTCACTGATAGCTGTCTCAGCATGGTTATGAACGTAGCAAATTTCCCATCTTTAGCTATTTTTTTAAGTCTCTGAGGGAAATGAGGAGGTGGTCTTGGTATCTGTTGTAATGGCAATGTTACCTCAAATTCTTTCTCTTTTACTCCTGCTTGATTTCCTATTGGTTGAGCCTCTTCTACATCATCAACCTGTTCAGATTCAACCTCCTCTTCCTCATCTCTTCTTACTCCCTATTCCTGCTCAGTACCGACAAATATTTTTTTATTGAGAATCTTACCATTTCTGGTGGCGATAGCCATGAAGTGCCCGCCCTTCTTAGGATTTTGAATAGTATCACTTAGTAGTGATCCATTCTTCCTCTGGTTTAGTGATGTTGATAGTTGCCCTAACTTCTGCTCTATTTTTTTCATATAGGTGGTGTGAGAATCCACCAGATTCATACTGGAGAAATCACCCTTCATCACCTTCACACTTGCATCAGTTGACTCAACCTTTTGCAACAACTTAAACAACATATCTTTCAGCTTTGACCAACTAGAACTACCACTTGAATGATCTTTGTTACCTGGGGGCACATACACACCACTGTGGTCATTCCTGTAACCATCTTTATTTTGCCAGTTTCCCTGTTCTCTATTTGCTGGCATGCCATACTGCACTTCTCTAGAATAGTTTCGACCTGCATTTCCAGAATTATAACCTTGGTTTCCCGAGTTATAATTCCAGAAACATCCTTGGTTTCCCCAGTATTTGGCCTCCTCATCTAGATCGTTGTCTGATGCTTGCGTAATTACGACACAACTTCCAAAGCAAGTGTCTACGATCGTACAATAGTAAAGTAACCCAACCAAGGGTTGGGGTCGAGTCCCAAGGGAGTGGGCTTGAGAATTAATAGAAAAATAAAATTAAGTTCTAGTTACTCATAGCTAAAAGCATTATCGAATATAAACATGCTAAATATAAGGGGTGATGCAAGCGTCAATTATCAATGGGGGTTTGTGACAAGTAATCAAAAACAACAAAAATCAAAAGGGTACTAATCAAGGAGACGGGATTCTTGGGATGTGATAGGAATACGGGATAAACTAAACTATTAGGTACATGCTTTTGATAATAAATCCTTTGAATATTTGTGGCTAGGCTAGACTATAGTGGGGGTTAATTCTCTCTCGAAAAACTTACCCCGAATCAAATGGTTCCTCTCGGACACCCACTTGCCGCATGAAGAACAACCTCCTCCTTAGCCCACTCATTCTCTCGAGCTGAGTGTGTGGGAGAAGGACTAGGGTTCACTCTCTCGAGCTGAACCTCATGTCGACCCAATCCCCCGTACCATCAATTTAGTAGTCTTAGTATTACGACCTCTCTCTCGAGCAAGCAAAAACAAAAAGGTGAAATTGTATTTGGAACTACAATTTCATTAATTTCCACCACAACTACTAAACGAAATCACATTTACACAACAAATAAACAATCAACAAGCAAGACGTAACATATAATCTAATCCATATTCACAAAATCACACCCCAAGAATTAGGGTTTTAACTAGACATGTAAAGGAGATAGAAATTTGTACCAAAATGAGTTTGCATTCAAATGGGTATGAAGATTTAAGTCTCATAACAAGCAAACAAGAAAGAATCCACAAGACCCAAGTCCAAATTCTTGGAGTTGAAATCCTTTGAATCTTGAAGTCCTTCAAAACCCTCTCCAAACTTAGAACTCAAAAGTCTATGTTAAAAATTATATATTCAAAATCTGGTATTAAGCTATAACTCTCAACGAATATTTATAGTTTTCAAAAATCTGTGTTGCAGCGGATCATTCGGCGTCGTTAGTCGAGATTGTAGATCAACTCGGCGATTCTCCCTTTGGTAGGTTTCATCGCCGTGTTGCTCTATCCTTCAGCATCGTCGTGTTTTAGATTATTGTGCGACATAGTACTGCTTCACGGAACTATGAGCTGATACGCCAACTGCTTCTTTTACCGCCGATTTGATCCTTTCTTTTAGGGCTCAGCACACTGGAATAAAAGGCGAGGATAAGACCTTTTGGTGATTCACCGAATGGGTTCGGCGATTCTCAAATCTTCATTTCTTCGTTCTTTCAGCTGCCTTAGTTCCTTTTTTGCTAAGCAGTGCCCATGCTTTCCCTCAAACTCCAAATACCTGAAACTTAAGGGTTTTCATCAGATATTGAGATAAAATATGCATTTGAGGACACTAATTCTATCAAAATATAGCCCTAAATGAGTCCAATTTGAGGAGTCATCAATACCCCCAACTTAAACTTTTGCTTGTCCTCAAGCAAACTCAAGTTCACCCGTGCAAAAAGGGTGTTCGAACAGTGCTACACAAGACTCAATAATGAAGGCACATAACAAAACTCAATTTACTTATGCAAAGATCAAATGTGCACTCAAAGATTCAAGTTGTGACTCAGCAAGGTCAAAGAATCTCATGCTCACAATACTTGCTTCAACTGCGAGTTCAAGCTTATGCAAAGTGTTCAAATGCCCTCACATAAGGAATGATTCCATATTCACACAATGGTTCACAATATAAAGCTTCAGAATCAGATGCAAATCTCACACTCACAAATAAGAACACAATCCATAAATTCACCCATATGTTTGCCTGTATTTTCCAATCAACATTTGTTCCAGCTCAGTCAAGATCAAAAAGGTCTTTTCAAGGCTTGGAATGGGACTGAGTGGAAAGGTATGGTCATTGGCTCAGTGACTTTCATCCTCATGAAATGTGGTACTCACAACGCTTCCTTTTCTCTTCCTTTATCATTTTCTTTAGTGCTCATAAATCATCCTATTATTCACTTTCCATGAATTGTTTTCAAACCCCATTTCTTTTTGTACTTTATTCCACAACTTTCTTTTTAATTCTTTTTCTTTTTCTTTTAGTTTTTCTTTTCTCTCTTTTTTTTATATGGAGGGGTTCCATTTTTCTCAACACCATGGGTTAAAGGAGACTTCCCTTGCACTTCTTGACTTTCCCTTTTCTTTTCACCACACCCCTAACTTAGGATTTTGGCCTAAGTTGGGTATTCAATCAACCACAAATCAAGAGGATTGTAAGTAGTGGATTAAGAGAGGTCTAGTTTTCATCAAGTTTCTTCCAAAGAAAGGTAAGTCTCAAGGGGTGTTCAAAAGCGGTTCACACACTCACAAGGTAGGTCACAAAAGAGGTATATGTCAAATTATCTCAAAGTCTTCGAAGTTGCCTAAGATCATATCATGAAATAGCATCACTTAGTTGACCGGACCAATGGGGAAAATTCTAGGATTCATTATGCATAATTCATAGGTAAGGTCATCACACTAGGCTTTGACACTATAAGTCAAAAAAGACTCCACACTTTCGCTAGTGTGCAATGATCATCACAAGAGACTCAATTCGATACTAGGCTAGTCCTACCGAGATGCAAAGAGTTCACATATTGTCTACGCAACTTCATTTTGCCTCATCGTAGCCTCATAATCATGTTTGTTCGATTGATACCACTATTCAAGTCATCGATATTGATCGAAAGTGAAACTTAAATTTTGCAAAAGAACAGCTACATTCAATACACATGAGGTGGCAATTTTTTTTTGAACGAGTCAAAATCATTTTGTAATTTCAAATAAAAGGAGCCATAAGCTCAAACATCCACATAAAGCAGTATTTAACAAAATTTAAATAGAACAACACAAATGTATACACAAAAAACATAAGTCACAAATAACACACAAAAGGTGAGCCTCACCCCACCACAAATAAAATGCAATTTGTCCTCAAATGCAAATAACAGAGAATCCAAAATGTAAAATAAAGAAAGACAGAGAGGGAGGTAACTAGAAATCCTGGCTAATCAGTCGCTCCATCTATCTGGGCTTCAGTGCCCAGAGTGACCCCAAAAAGACCAGCTCCGCTGGATCCAGCAACATGTGCTAAGGAAGCATGCACAACTGCATCTATCATAATTTCCCCAGTCACATCAATGTCTCCAAGATCTCTCTTAGCCTCCCTAAGTGTAGGCAGATCAATGTATATACTCGCCTCCTGCTTCTCTATCTACTTCTCATCGGTTTAAGTATCCGACTCATCAACTTCAGCTTCCTCCCTGTGTATATCTCTGGTTGTATTCAAAGGAATCCCTAAGGTCTCAGGGGCGTCTACGTCATCTATAGTCCGAATTAATGAAGTGAATTCGGTAGAGTTCAAATAGTCTATGTCCTTCTTCAGGTCTGCTACCTCGGCTTTCAAAGCCAAAACGTTAGAGCTCTCGCCCTACCTGCTTTCACAGGCTGTGATCCTAGCGGTTAGATCATCAACAAAAGAACATAGGGGAGTCAATGCAGCTAATATAGTAGGCTCAATCATTCAGGCGACGTCTCTCTCTAGTCTATTAGCTCTCACGTCAGCTGACTGAGCAAGGTGCCCCATCTTCAAGATTATCGCTTGAGTAATCCCTACTGGGAGGAACTGGACATGCCTGGAGCATGTGAAGCAGACGTAAAGGCAGAAGTACCAGAAGGCCCAGGCGATGGAATAGGAAAAGGTGTCTCTGTAGGTAACGAGTCAACATCCGCCTCCGAGGTTGACACAACTTCCAATGATGCCTGGAGCATGTTTGCGTAATCAAGACACAACTTTCAATGCAAGTGCCTACAATCTTACAATAGTAAAGTAACCCAACCAAGGGTTGTTGTCGAGTCACAAGGAAGTGGGCTTGAGAATTAATAGAAAAATAAAATTAAGTTCTAGTTAGTCATAGCTAAAAACATTATCGAATATAAACATGCTAAATCTAAGGGGTGATGCAAGTGATTTTTGTGTAATCAAGACAACTTTCGATACAAGTATCTACGATCGTACAATAGTTTAGTAACCCAACCAAGGGTTGGAATCGTTCCCAAGAGAGTGGTTTTGAGAATTAATAGAAAATTAAAACTTAGTTTTAACTAGTCGTAGCTAAAGATATTAATGATTAAAATCATTATAAATTAAAGGGGGACACAAAAGTGTCAATTAACAATGGGGGGTTTTGTCACTAGTAAGTAAAAACAACAAAATAAATGATGGTTTCTAAGTAATGAGAGGGGATCCTTGGGATGTGACGAATACGGGTTAAGCTAGATTATTGGCTACATGTTTTCCATAGAAGATTCATAGAATAATTGTGACTTGGCTAGACTTTAAAGGGGATAAGCTCTCTCTCGAGTAACTTACCCCGTTTCAAATGCGTTCCTCTCGGATACCCACTTTCCGCATAAAGACCAGCCTACGCCGTAACCCACTCACTCTCTTGAGCTGAGTTTGCAGACAGGGAACTAGGGTTCTCTCTCTCGTGCTGAACCTCATGTCGACCCACTGGCACTAGCCATCAATTTAGTAGTCTTAGTTTTACGAGCTCTCTCTCGAGCAAGCCAAAAACACATAAATAAACTTGTATTTGCAACTACAAATTCATTAATATCATCCACAACTACTAAACAAAATCACAATTAAACTACGATTAAACTATCATCAAGCAAGACCCAACAATTATCTTAACCAATATTCGCTAAATCACACCCCAAGAATTGGGGTTTATAGCCACACATGTATAAGAGATAGAAATTTATACCAAATTGAGCTTGCATTCAACTAGGTATGAAGATTTATGTCTTGATACAGGCCAAATGTGAAGAATCCGAGAGACCCAAACCCAAATCTTGAAGATGAAACCCTTTGGATCTTCAAGTCTTCAAAACCCTCTCAAGATTAGCGCAAAAATATCAAAAAGTACTATTCTATATGAAAATTATAATAATTGTTCGACTCTTAAAATTACAACTCTAACTAGTATTTATAGTTTTCACAGATTTGTGCTGCAGCGGATCATTCGGCGTTGTTAGTTGGAATCACTGATCAACTCGGCGTTTCACCCTTTGGTGTAGTTCATCGCCGTCTTGCACCAACCTTCAACATCGTCGTGCTCTGGGTCATTGGGCGACATGGTACTGCTTCGCGAAACCTCTCGGTGATGCACCGACTGCTCCCTTTTTCCACCGACTTGATCCTTTCCTTCAAGGCTCAGCACACTAGAACAAAAGGCGAAGTAAGACCCTTTAGCGATTCGCCAAATGGACTCGATGATCCTCAGACCTTCATTTCTTCGTTGTTTTCAGCTCTTTTGTTCCTTTTTGCAACGTAGTGTCCATGTTTTCCTTCAAACTTCAAATACCTGAAACTTAAGGGTTTTCATCAGATATTTAGTTAAAATAAGCATTTGAGGACACAATTTCTATTAAAATATAGCCCTAAATAATTCCAATTTATGGACTCATCAACACCCCAACTTAAACTTTTACTTGTCCACAAGTAAAACTTAAGTTTAGCAGTTCAACAAGGATGTCTTAAACAGTGCTACACATGACTCATTTATGAATGTACACAACAAGACTCAATTTACTTATGCAAGGATCAATTATGTACTCAAAGATTCAAGTTGTGACACACCATTACCAAATATTCTCAAGCTCGCAATACTAGCTTCAAATGGAAGTTCAAACTAAACAAAAGCCTTCAAATGCCCTCACACAAATGATGATTCAATTATCACACGCAGGTATAATCAATTTAAAGTTCAGGAATCAGATACAATGCTCACACTCACAACGATGAACATAATGCATGTTTTCACCCATAGGTTTGCCTGTATTTTCTAATCAACATTTCTTTCGACTTTCTCAAGATCACAAAGGTCTTAACAAAGCTTGTAACGAGGATGAGTGCAACGGTATGGTCATTTAGGCTCAGTGACTTTCATCCTCATGAAATGTGGTGCTCATAACACTTTTTTTCCTTTCCCTTCATCAATTTCTTTAGTGTTCATAGGTTATCCTATTATTTAATTTCCATGTATTGTTTGAGAACCCCATATCTTTTGTACTTTATTCCCCAACTTTCTGTTTAATTTTTTTTTATACGGAGGGGTTCCCTTTTTCTCAACACCATGGGTTAAAAGAGAATTTCCTTGCACTTCTTGACTTTCACTTTTTCTTCTTTTTCACCACACTCCCAACTTAGGCTTTTGGCCTAAGTTGGATATTCAATTAACCACAATTTAAGAGGATTATAGGTAATGGATTAAGAAAGGTATAGTTTTCATCAAGTTTCTTCCAAAGAAAGGTAAGGCTAAAAGGGTGTTCAAGAGATAATCACACGCTCACAAGGTAGGTCACAAAAAAGGTATATGCCAAATTGGTTCACACACTTTGAAGTTTCCTAAGATCATATAAAGAGAATGTCTTACTTAGTCAACTGGACCAAGAAGACAAATTCTAGGTGTTGTCATGCATGGTTCTAGGTAAGCTTATCACACAAGACATCGACACTTAAGTCAAACAACAGTCCTGATGAGTCCACAAATTGTACTCATTTAGGGCTTTATTTTGATAGAAATTGTGTCCTCGAATGCCTATTTTTTCTCAATATCTGATGAAAATTCTTAAGTTTCAGATATTTGAAGTTTTAGTGGAAGCATGGATACTTAGGCGCAAAAAGGAACAAAAAGGATGAAAAGAACGAAGAAGCTTAAGCATGAGCATCGCCAAGAACCTTTGGCGATTCGCCGAAAGGACAGACTCCTCCCTATGTTCCAGTATGCAAATCCTTGAAGGAAGAGGATCAAGAAGGCGATGAAAGGAGCAGTCGGCGCGTCGCCGAATAGTTCCATGAAACAATACTATACCGCCGAATGGTCCAGAACGTGAAGATGCTAAAGGCAAGCATGAAATGATGATGAAACAGAAGAAGGGCGAGTTATCCAATCATTCGGTGGCATCAACTAACTTCGCTGAAAGATCCACCAGTGCTATTTTCTGAAGTCTATAAATACTAAACTTGTTATTAATCTTATAAGTTCGGAACCATTATTATTATTTTCATAATAGAATAGAAATTTTTTGGATATTTTCTCTCAAGTCTAGAGAGGGTTTTTGGCCGACTTGAAGAAAGAAGCATTTCGTCTTCCCCAAGTTAGAAGTGGGTCTTCTCCATTCTTCCTCCTTTATTTAAATCAAGGTTTAATTTCTTATACCTATTTGATTTTAGTATCATTATAGGTGTATTTTGTTATTTTTTTTATGTGTGGCTAAAAACCCATATTCTTGGGGTGTTATTTAGCAAATATATGTTGATATTATTGTTGGGTCTTGCTTGCTAATAGGTAGTTTAATGGTGATTATACCTAGTGGTGGTTGTTTAAACTAAAAGGTTTGTAGTTGCAAATACAAAGCTATGCATGTGTTTTCGGCTTGCTCGAGAGGGAGATCGCGAAAACCAAGACCACTAGACTAAAGGCCTAAGGAGTGGGTCGACATGCGGGTCAGCCCAAGAGGGTTAGCCCTAGTCTCATATCCTAACACTCAGCTCGAGAGAGTGAGTGGGTAAGGCGTAAAATTGTCTTCCTGCTGCAAATGGGTGTCCGAGAGGAACGCATTTGAAACGGGGTAAGTTGCTCGAGAGGGAACTTATTTCTATTTAAAGCTTAGACAAGTCACTATTATCTTACAAATTTCCTTTCAAAAGCAGGTACCCAACTACTTATCTCAACTTGTATTGCGGTCACACACCACGAATTATTACTCATACTAGATTTTCTTATTGTTTTTGTTGGTTTTCGTAATTGTGACTAAACCCACAAATCGATATTTGACACTTTTTTGTCGCCCCCTTTAATTTACTATATTTTTAATCATTAATGTCTTTAGGTACGACTAGTTAGAGCTAAAAAAAATTCTATTAATTCTCAAAACCACTCCCTTGGGACACGACCCTTACCTATAGTTCCGTTACTATACTATCGACGATCGTAGACACTCATACCGTAGGTTAGTGTTGTTCATCACGATAAGCATCAAAATTTTGCCGCTGCCGGGGAGTGGTGTAATTTGAGAATTTTTAGATTAGTAGTATTTTTGTTCTTTCTTAGTCATAGTCTACTTACCTAATTTTAAGTTTTGTCTAGTTTGTCTGTGTGTTGAGACATGATAATGAGTAAACATGATGGGATGGTGGACCAATGGAGCAACTTTCAGTAGAAGAGACGAGATTCAGAGATCACATCCTGAATTTCAATCATTTAGGAGGAGAATCTTTTCATAAGTCATGGTTGAGGTTGAAAACACTAATGATACAATGCCTAACTCATGAAATCCCTGATTTAGTTCTACTGGAATGCTTCTATAGGGGTCTAAGTCCTGGAAACAGAGAGTTAATCGACCGACTTATGCCAGGCGGTCACGATAAATACTTCTATGAGACCGGATCAAAATTTCTTGACCTTGTGGCTAAAACAAACAAGGATACTGAGAAGGACCAACATTTAATCATTTTGCTGGATCAGATGAACAACTTGACCCAAAAGGTCGAGGAACTGGAAGTGATGTCCAAAGAGAAGAGCAAATGCAGACTACCTAATGACCAGGGCATATCAATGGACATTAAAATAAACATATCGAAGATATGTTGTTTACCATCCTTCAAAAGCAAAATGAACAAGATAGAGTGCTAGAGAAGATTAGAGAAAATGTAGAAGCTCTAAATCAGATGAGCAGTTCTCACTCTAGATCTATCCAACTAATTGAAACTCTCTTGGGTCACATAATGCCTGATCTCTGTTAGGCACAAGACAAGGGGTGGCCAAATGATGTTTTGGCCAATTCCAAAAGAGAAAGTTAGGTGCTCACCTACGTCGTGCCACAACGTTAACTCAGACGCTTTTTGGGAGGCAACCCAAAACCCTTAACTACTTTAAGTTTGTTATTTTTTAAATAAAGGTGTTTTGATTTTGTAGGATTGGAGCATGAAAATTTTGTGAAAAGTACAGAATGAATTACTCAAATCCAATTGGCGAAACACCGATTAGAACGGCAACCGCTAGAAATACCGCCATTTGGATCCTTACTTGGGTTAAGGGTCCTGTAAAACTCAGCGAGGTGGATGAATAGTCGGTGGATCACCGAGTAACTAAGAAAATCCAAATAACATCGCCAAAAAGGTTCGAACTGGATGGGATTTATAAAACCACGGGCCTTATCTTTCAATTGTTTTCATATCTCTTACTCTCGATTCTCGCAAAAATCGCACCTACTTAGTATTTTCAAAATTTTTGCAAACCGTAAGTACTTTTGCTATTTGAGTAGTGCTTGGATCTATAATAACTAGCTGCTTAGCATCACAGTCTCGATCCAATCTGCCTAAAAGGTTGGCTCTCCAAACCCTGTAATTAATTTTGGTATGGATGCTCTCATTTCAAGTAATTTTATCCAATGTCGTGTGATGTGACTTTTTCATGAGTTCAGATTATTCTAAGCAGTAAGGCAAACTGGCTGAACCCTTTGAAAATTTGCCAAGCTATTCGGCAAATCCTGATAAAGTTGTGTTTCTCTAAAACTCGATCTAGTTGTTCTGACTTTTTTCAAATTCTTTGCAGAAATGGCTCAATCTAAAGTTACAAGACGAAGAAAGCCACCTCAAGATAGAAAAAAAGGGTTTACAACGAGAAAGGATGAAGATACATTCAGAAGCAAATTTGCTAAACTTTCCAAAACATGCAATAAAGGGAAAGGCAAACACAAGGCCTTTGAATTTTTAGACAGGGCTGCAGCAGAGAGTTACGAGGCAGAATGATTCACCATGGGCCAGGACTCCCCGGCCTACAATTACAACACCTCCAGTTCTAGCACTGAAACTGGTATTAGCACCTCTCGTACAAGGTCCTCAGTCGAAATCAAATCGAGAAAATGATGAGGGGTTGAGGACAATTCTGGAAGAAAAGCATATGTCCATAGACGGGGTTATAGATAGATACCCAGAGATAAGGGAGTGTCTGGGATACCACAAGTTCCAAATCTTTACTACCTCCCGTGGCCCTTATATTCCAAACTGGGTAAGAGAGTTCTACAGTGCATATAGTGCACTAATACCCCGGCAAAAGCAACTAACATCAACTTTCAAAGAAGTTAGCTATATGGTTGTCAGAGGCAAGAGATTGAAGTGTGATAATGAGGAAATCAATGCAGTCTTGGGCATCCCCACAAATATTGGGAATCACTGTCATTATCTAATTAGAATAATGAAGCTGGCAGAGAAGAAAGAGTGGTTAACCCCACTAATTGCAGATGAAACTCCAAAATGGGCGGCGAAAGGAGTTCTAATTGAAAAGAAAGAGCTAAACCTAGCCGCAAGGTTCTGGTTCTCTTTTATCAGCAGCACAATTATGCCATCCCAAAATTAGTCGATCCTTCTCCTAGCAAAGGCAGCCTGCCTGGGTTACCTCATAGAGGAGATTTAGATAAACTTAGGTACAATCATTTCTTCAAAGATTCTCATGCGTGCAAGACAGAGTAGAACCTCACTTCCATTTCCAGTCTTGATCACAGAATTGTGCAAACGAGCCCAGGTGCCTCGGAATGTTAGGAAGGATGTAGAAGTGATTCCCACAGCCTCTACTCATATTCGGAGGAACGAAGTCGAGTATCTTAAGGATAAGGCAGAAAATAAATGGCAGCATCGATGAAGATAGTAAATACATAATCATCACCTGTAGAGACAAATCCGACCATTGGACCTTCAGTTATATCCAGGTTCTTCTGTCGCTGAACAGTCGCCAAAACTCACGACTATTGCTGCTAATTCCCAACTTTCACTCACCCGGGCATCTCTACTCCGGATGGGACAACTAGCTCTTTCTGCCAATCATCGAGCTGCGAACCTAGAAGCCTATATTCCAGACATGATATGTTGCCTTGACTGATGCTGTGACACATTTGAGCATTACTATTGATGCCCTAGGGGCAAGAATATCGGTGTGCGAGCTTAACGAAGGTTCCACAGAGGAGGTGACAACTTTAAATGCTGCCATTGCTGAAGTACGAAAAGATATAGACCACATGATGTCCACCGATGTATCCATGGTCTTTCGAACAATAGAGACTCCAGATATGTCTGAAATACCTCAAATTACCACAGGGCGTGGAGATGGAAGGGAGCATATAGCTAATCCTGAATCGGAGGCAGAAACTGATGAAGAGACATTTGAGGAAGCTACATCGGATGACAAAGTCGAGACTGAAGAAATCATGATAAATGCTGCCGTGCAAGCTTCCTTAGAAAAGCTCCTGCTGCGGGATCCAGTGGCGCTGGCCCTTCTGGTGGTCACTCTAGACACCGATGCCATGACATATGGAGCAATCGCATAGCCAGGATCCCTCTTTACCTCTTTCCATGTCTTATCTTTCTTTACTTTGACTTTTGGAATCTGTATTATTTGCATTTGAGGACAAACATTTTTATTGGTGGTGGGGTGATGCTCACCCTTTGTGCGCTATTTGTGATTCGTGTTTAGTTTATATTTGGGTTGTTTTGGTTAAAATTGTGTTTACACTAGTTTTCATGGATGTTTGAGCTGATGGCTCTCTTTTGTTTTTCTTGCAAATGATTTTGACCCTTCGGAAATTTTTTGAATTCTTTGCACTTTTTTGCAACCCTTTGTGAGTACATTGTGGCTGTTCTTTCATAAAAAATTGAGTCTCGGTTCTGATTAATACCGATGACTTGAATAGTGCTCTCAATTGAATAAACATGAATGTATGGCTACGATGAGGCCTAATGAAGTTGCCTAGACAATATGTGAACTTGTTGCATCTCGTTGTGATTAGCCATTTATCGAATTGATTCTCCTGTAATGACCGTTGCACACTAGCGAAAGTGCGTAGTCTTGTTTGACCTAAGTGTCGATGCCTTGTGTGATTAGATTGCTTTGAACCATGCATGAATAAACCTAGAATTTTCCCTGTTAGTCTGATTGATTTAGAAAGGTTTCCTCTTGATATGATCTAAGGCAATTTTAAAGAGTGTGAGCCAAATTTGACATATACCTCTTTTGTGGCCTACCTGTGAGCGTTAGAAACACTTTTGAACACCATTTGAGCATTACCTTTCTTTGGAAGAACCTTGATAAACCCTAGACCTTACTTGACCCGCTACCTACAATCCTCTTAATTTGTGATTTATTGAATAGCCAACTTAGGCCAAAAGTCTAAGTTGGGGGTGTGGTGAAAGGGAAAAGGAGAAGTCAAGAAGTGCAAGAAAAGTCCCCCTTAACCCATGATATTTCATAAAAATGGAACCCCTTCAATTCAATTCAAAAGAAATAGTGGAATATATCCATTGCCACTGTTAGTCACGATGATTCTCCAGGTTTTTCTGTTGCTGAACAATGGCCAAAACTCACTACTATTGCTGCTGATTCCCAACTTCCACTCACCCGGTCATCTCTACTCCGGATGGGACAACTGGCTCTTTCTGCCAATCGTCGAGCTGCGAACCTAGAAGGCTCTATTCCATACATGATTTGTTGCCTTGACTGATGCTGTGACACATTTGGGCATTACCATTGATTCCCTAGAGGGAAGAATATTGGTGTGCGAGCTTAACGAATGGTCCATAGAGAAGGTGACAACTTTAAAAGCTGCCATTATTGAACTACGAAAAGATATAGACCACATGATGTCCACCGATGTATCCATGGTCTTTTGAACAATAGAGACTCCCGATATACCCGAAATACCTCAGATTACCACAGGGCATGGAGATGGAAGGGAGCATCTAGTTGATCCTTAATCGTAGGCAGAAACTGACGAAGAGATATTTGAGGAAGCTACATCGGATGACATAGTCAAGACTGAAGAAATCATGATAAATGCTGCTGTGCAAGCTTCCTTAGCAAAGCTCCTGCTGCGGGATCCAGCGGCGCTGGCCCTTCTGGTGGTCACTCTAGAAACTGATGCCATGTCATATATAGCAATTGCATAGCCAGGATCCCTCTTTACCTCTTTCCATGTCTTATCTTTCTTTACTTTGCCTTTTGGATTCTGTATTATATGTATTTGAGGACAAACGTTTTTATTGGTGGTGGGGTGAGGCTCACCTTTTGTGTGCTATTTGTGATTCGTGTTTTGTTTATATGGGTTGTTTTGGTTAAAATTGTGTTTATACTGGTTTTAGTGGATGTTTGAGCTCATGGCTCTCTTTTGTTTTTCTTGCAAATGATTTTTACCCTTCGGAATTTTTTTGAATTCTTTGAACTTTTTTGCCACCCTTTGTTAGTTCATTGTGGCTGTTCTTTCACAAAAAATTGAGTCTCGGTTATGATTAATACCGATGACTTTAATAGTGCTCTCAATTGAACGAACATGAATGTACAGCTACAATTAGGCCAAATTTGACATATACCACTTTTGTGGCCTACCCGTGAGCGTTAGAAACGCTTTTGAACACCCTCTGAGCATTACCTTTCTTCGGAAGAACCTTGATGAACCTTGATGAACCCTAGACCTTACTTTACCCGCTACCTACAATCCTCTTAATTTGTGATTTAGTGAATAGCCAACTTAGGCCAAAAGTGTAAGTTGGGGGTGTAGTGAAAGGGAAAAATAGAAGTCAAGAAGTGCAAGAAAAGTCCCCCTTAACCCATGATATTGCATAAAAATGGAACCCCTTCAATTCAATTCAAAAAAAAAAGTGGAATAAAGTCGAAGGGAAACGGGTTTCAAGCAGTCCATGGAGGGGAATAAAAAAGTGTGACTTAGATGCACTAGAAAAAGAATTGATAAAGGAAAAGAAAGGTATGCCTTGAGAAGGCCACAACTCATGAGGAAAAAATCACTGAGCGTAAATGACCATACCTTTGCACTCAGCCCCATTACAAGACTTAGAAAGACCTTTTTGATCTTGAGTAAACTGAATCGAAAATCGATTGGAAAATAAGGGCAAACTTATGGGTGAAAACATGTATTGTGTTCCTCTTTTTGAGTGTGAGCGTTGCATCGGATTCCTGATCTTGAATTGATTAACCTCTGTGTGTTAATATGGAATAATTTTGCAATTTATAAATAAGAGGAGCCATAAGCTCAAATATCCGCTGAAAGTTGTGTAAACACAATTTTAAACAGAATAACCCAAATATAAACACAAAACACGAACAAAAGTAGAGCACAAAAGGTGTGGGCCTCACCCCACCACAAACTAAAACATTTGTCCTCATATGCGAATAACAAGCATCTGAAAATACAAATAGAGAAAAACAGAAAGGGAGGCAAAGAGTATTCCTGCTTAAGCAATTGCTTCATCTTTCGGGGCAGCATGGTTCTTCTTGCAACTTTGGGTGTAATTGTCTCTTCTGCTTCGAGTTGTAAACCTTCAACAATTTTAGCACGCTAAGTGGTTCAACGAGCTCTACAAAGCTTTGTTAAGCAACCCAACGCGCCTAATTTCAACCCGCTTACTCAAATGGTTTACAACTATCCTATTTTAAATATGCAAAGAGTTAAATTTAAGCAAGACCAAATTCAAGCAAGCACAACCGCCTTTTGCGATGACCAATTGAGAGTTCAATAGCTAGGAGTGCAATCCAAGTTCCGAGCATAAATCGATGCTAAAATACTTAGTTAAATGCAGGTTTAAAGTGAACCGTGTTGAGAATTTTAAACCTTTTGTCTCACAAGCCGCTCAAATCCAAACCACTCTGCAATAGTTGTAATCGTGGAATCTTTTGGCGAGTCATGGAGTATTTCAGCGAGTTGCTAGACAATCAGTTGCCTCACCGATTCTTACACAGCTTTCCAATAAGCTTGGGAATCCAAGCGGCGGTCTCCATCGAGATCACCAACAGAGTTGGCGATGCGCCAATAATTTCAACAGTTCACTAAGTTTGATAGGTTCCAGCTTGAAGATATCTTTGAGTCAAAAGGCGGATACGTTGGGTTCACCAACCTCTTCGGCAATTCGCCGATTGGACCTGTTGTTCTCCACTATACACTGTTTTGAACAGTTTTCTACACTTCAGTCTGTACAAACAATACACCATTATTTTGCGAAGAAATAAAAAAACAATTAAAGGGGTTTTGGGTTGCCTCCCAAACAGCGCCTTAGTGAACGTCGTGGCACAACGCAAGTTAACAACTATTCTTCATCCTCGGAGTCAGCCATGGTGTAGTTTGGCGAGTCCTCAGTGAACGGTGGATAGCGACCTATCATCAAATGGGTGATCTGAGCATCTTGCAGCTGAGTAGTCCTGGAGTTTTAGGTAGATGTTTCATTCAACATTTCAATGTTGTCCTTCATCTCATCTAACTTCTTGTCTTGCTCTTCAAGATTTTGTTGAATGAGAGAAAGAGCATCAGTTGTTTGCACACCCTCATGCTTCTTCCCGTGTATACATTCTCAAAGGAAGAAGTTCTTTTCCTTTTCCATGGCTTGTGGCTCCAACCCCATGACTCGTTGGGACAGAATGTCTATTTGAGCCACTAGTGTGTCCCACTCGTGTTTCTTTTGGGCTTCCTTGTTGGTTTCAACCATACCATCAAGAAGTGTTGCGACGATTTCGTAGGGATGGCGGAGCATACCGCCCTCTAAAAGTTGATTAGTTATGCTCCTATTTTTTAGTCCAAGACCTCGATAGAAGCATTCTAACAACGTCTTGTCGGACATTCCATGAGATGGGCATGGCTGTAGCACTGATTGAAACTTCAGCCACATTTCTTGAATTGTCTCATTCCCTGCTTGTTTGAACGTCTGGAGATTGTCTCTGAGGTTCAGTAGTTTCAGGAGGGAATGGTCCGTGTGGTACCCATAATGATTATCCATTCTTATTTCCGTGCTTTGATATTCAAACAAGCAAAAAAAACCTACAATTTAGATTAGTAAAGCTAAAACTAAGAAGAATAAAAAATTCTACTTAACTAAGAATTCACAAATACCACGACTCCCCAGTAGCGGTGCCATTTTGATGTTTGCGTAATCAAGACACAACTTTCGATGCAAGTGTCTATGATCTTACAATAGTTTAGTAACCCAACCAAGGGTTGGGATTGTTCCCAAGAGAGTGGTTTTGAGAATTAATGGAAAAATTAAACTTAGTTCTAACTTGTTTGAGCTAAAGACATTAACAATTAAAAACATTGTAAAATAGAGGGGGACACAAGAGTGTCAATTAACAATGGGGGGTTTTGTCACTAGTAAGTAAAAATAGCAAAATAAACGAGGGTTTCTAAGTAATGATAGGGGATCCTTGGGATGTGACGGGAATACAGGTTAAGCTAGATTATTGGGTACATGCTTTCTATAGAAGATTCATAGAATAATTGTCACTAGGCTAGACGTTAAGGGGGATAAGCTCTCTCACAAACAACTTACCCCGTTTCAAATGTGTTCCTCTAGGACACCCACTTGCCCCATGAAGACCAACCTACGCCTTAACCCACTCACTCTCTTGAGCTGAGTGTGTGGACATGGGACTAGGGTTCACTCTCTCGAGCTAAACCTCATGTTGACCCAGTTGCACTAGCCATTAATTTAGTACTTTTAGTTTTACGACCTCTCTCTCGAGCAAGCCGAAAACATATAAATAAACCTGTATTTGCAACTACAAATTCATTAATTTTATCCACAACTACTAAACAAAATCATAATTAATCTAGATTAAACTATTAGTGTAACGACTCGGAAAATGATAGAGTGAAACTAGAGCCTCACATGTGAGTTTGGAGTCGAGAACTTAATGAAATGATTATATTTGAATTTGACCCAAAAAGTTCTTAAAAATGTGCTTCGGAAGTTACCGGAAAC
>JAJOOB010023902.1:0-24439 GCA_029582485.1 Solanum tarapatanum | reverse complement strand
ATGGAGTGGGCTGAAATGGTTTAAGGAAAAAGGCCCAAAATGGTCTCAAACGGGTTTAAGGTGGGGAAATTAATGGCTAAAATTACAAATAAAAAGGTCAGGCAAATGAATTAACAATCTAGCCAAATTGAATTTTATTAGCGAATTTGACTAAAGATTAAATGAAACTAATTAATATTAATTAACGAGCTTCTTAATCTTTACAAAATAAAATAATTAACTTAATTATAAACTAATTAATTTAAAATATAAACTATTACTTGAACCAAATTAGTTGACGAAATATTTAACTAAAACTAAAATACTTTTGACACAATTTTCGAATATTCATAAAATATACTAATTATATACATAATTATTTAAAAGTTATAAAATGTGACAAAACTATTTAAAATAACTTGAAAAATATTTTGAATTTTATAAAGTCAATTATTTCAAATCGTTTGGAATTTAAGAAACTCGATGATTAATATATATTGTGGGGATCCAAAATTGGGTGTCAACACATAGTTGTGTGAACTACTGTGGAGAACACTAGAGCATTCTCCTGAGCACTCATCGGGGTGGTCCATCGGCTAAAAGTCACTTCGGATACCTATTGTGGGAAGAAGAAGAGTGGAAACATGGAGTTTTTGTGGTTCATCATTTGACCCATTGGTTTGATCAGGGGTTCTCCCTAGTGAGGTAGTGGTAAAAGGGGATTTTTTATGGGGATTAACTTAAGGGTGGTTGGAGGACCGTCGATAACCATATTTGGTTGTTGTAGGTCTCCATTGCCAACCTCATCCTTTTCGACACTACTTGAACAAATAAGGTCGGGTTTTGAACAAAGAGCACCACCTTCTGGATTTTCACTAGAGTTGTGAACGATAGTGCATGTCCATGTAGAGCTATCTTCAATCAGGAGTGGGGGATGGGGTTTGGGGTCGGAGCATAGGTGGCATAAAAAGTGTGCCTCCTTATTGTTACTGGAAAGGTCAAGAGAGGTTGGAGTGGTGCTGGAAAGGGGAAATGAGTGTTAATTGATAGAGGGAGGTTGTTCATTGGAGGTCGTGAAGTGTGATGAGAGAGGGAATTTTGGGCTAAAAAAGGAAATCTTAGCCTTATCTAGGAATTTTGGAAGTTCGATGGTGATAAAGTTGATTGGGATATCAACTTTATTAATAAATGAGGCTTCTTCTTTTTGGTAATATAGTACTAGGAATACTTGAGTGAAAATTAATTTTTAACATTAATGCCCTATCCGGATATGAGGGATCCTTATATTTTCTAAAAGTTCTGGAATTAGTTTTGACGACGTGGATTGCAGCCATCTAGGGTAAATTCTTTGTTTGTTTTAATTTTTGTGGAGTTGTCATTTAATGTGGCGGGATTGGGGGCCAAGTGTGAATGAATTTTTGATGCGATATTTGATGTGGGTGCTAATGAGTTGGTATTTTCTTTTGAATGGATTTTGGAAAGATTTTTGTTAATTAGAATAGTAGAATTTGTAGGTATTAGTGAATAAGTATTGGTAATTTGAGTACGCCTCGTAGAGGTCCCTGTAGGGGTTAATGTAGGCTTATAGGGTATTATTGTTGCCGCCTTACTGCTACTATTTTTTTTTTAAATATTATTTTTTTAAAATTAATTTTTAACGTCATCAGGCGTGACGTTGATCACAATGTTCTTGTGAATTTCTTGGTCAACCAACTGCTGGGAACTGTTTGTATTGATGGTTGTAGGTAAAAGCCCGGTTGATATGTCTCTATTTTATTGTGGGCTTTTCTTATACTTATAGATTTTGGAATCAAGAAACTTACTTGTGTTAGCATCAAATAAATTGACGCTAATACCTATCTCATTTGCGTGAGTATCTGTCATTGAGTGTTTCCCATGCTTTTTCTTTTGTGTAAAAGTTACCGTCTCTCATGGTTCTTTAGTGGCCCCTTTTCCGAACTTATTTGTTGAGTAGTTGCGAATTTGGGTGCTTCATTATGTATTGCAGAGGTAGTTTTTAATGTCTCTTTACCCGTGTTATCTTTATTTGTACAGTTTGTGTTGATATGACCCAGTACACCACAGTTGGTGCATCAGATATTGGAGCCTTTATAGATAAGGGGTTATTTATGCTGGCCAATTGTTATGTGTTCTTTAACTAGAATCCCGATTGGAACTTCAACGTAGACACGTGCATGTCGACCTCTCAAAACAGAAGATGTACACATATCTGTCTTAACTAGTCTACCTAGTTTATTCCCTATTAGTGCTAGGATCCCCTGGTCGTAAAACTCTGTAGGTAGTTTCGGTAGTTTGACCCATATTGCAGAAACGTTTTCCTTGACTTCAGAAGCGACAAAATTGAGGTGCCATATTTTATCTGTAAGAAAAAAATCATTGACAAACCAGGAACCTGTTGTAAAATCTTTTGCATATTTTCTTCCTTGAAGAACTTAACTATATAATCGTCATGGCCAAGGTCGATTAGGATGATTTATTCAGAGACCCTCCACAGGGAGGATAGTTTTCTCCTAAGGTATTGATGGCTAATTCTCTTACCAAAAATCTTAATTATGATGGAATAGGCCTAGGGTTTCTAGATTCGTTTTTTATTGTCTGATGATAGCAAAATATAGTCATCTTCATTAGTATGGCTAATAGGGAAGCTTTGAAGGCCAACCTCTTGCCTGACTCTGATGATGTCCTCTGTTCGTCCATTTCGTGTCATCAGAATGGTATGGTGCAATTGCATTAGATTTGTCCTCATTATTTGAAAAAAAGTGACAATAAAATGTTCTTAAAGGAGGTTTTGGAAGCTTGGTATGAGCCTGTGATGATGGCCTAAGTTGAAACATAGTGAATTAGTGATGTTCTGGCGGCCGCTCTTTATCTGGAGGTTCTGGTGGAGTTTGGATGACTATGTTGATTTTTTTTTGGAGAGCGATAATTCATTCCTCTTCTATTACATCGGTTACTTGGGGTCATAATATTACTTTAACTATTGTATAGAAGAGTCCAGGAAGCAGGTCTTTGATTCTTCATCAACATGTTTACTTTCTGTACAAGGGCAAGCTGGTCTTTTATAAAAATAACTAGAAATAGACATTTCTTCATTAAAGTCTCTTCTTCTAGCCCAAGGTATTTATGGAATTTCTGTATTTTTTTTTTTTTATCTGTTTGAATATTTAAAAATTACAAATAATATTATAAGTCACAATAATTAACAATTTAATTGTTTTTAAAAAACATATAAAAAAACAATTAACTCTCGAAATTTTATGGGTGTCACATAAAATGGAGCAAAGGAAGAAACATATATTATTTTAAAATGTCGTAAAAAGTAATATAAATCACAATAATTAATAACTTAGAATATTTAAAATACATATAAAAAAACTGGCTGACTCTCGAAATTCTATTCATGGTTGGTTAATTTTGAAATTCTATTTGTATCACATAAATTGAGACAAAGGGGATAATAATAAATATTATTTAAAAATTACATAAGTTACTATAAATCACAATAATAAATAACATAAAACATTTAAAACATATAAAAATTTGAATGACTCTCCAAATTCCATTTGTGTCACATAAATTGAGACAAAAGGAGTAATATATAATTTGTCTATATTAGCATGAACTCCTCTATCGAGGACTAAATGTAGGAGCACGAGCCAATATATGTTACTTTCTTTGTCCCAATTTGTACGACAAGGATGAAATTTGGAGAACAATTTTTTTGTATATTTTTTTAAATATTTGAAGTTATTAATTACTGTGAGTAATGTTACTTTATATTTTTCAATTTATGTGGTACAAATGAAATTTGGAAAGCCAACCAAATTCCTTATATGGCTTTTAAATTGTGATTTATTGTGATATATAATTTTTTAATGTAATTTTTAAATAATTGTTCTTACTTCCCCTGTCCCCAATTTATGTGACACTTATAAAATCTTGAGAGCTAATCAAATGTTTATATATTTTAAAAATATTTTAAGTTGTTAATTATTGTAATTTATAGTGCTTTTTACATGATTTTAAATATATAAATAAATATTTTAAGTTATTAATTATTATAATTTATATTATTTTTCACATAATTTTCAAATATATTTCTATTTCTAGAAATGTGAAGACGACCATGACGACCAATGGCAATTCCGAAAATCTAATATGATTGAAGGGCAGAATAGTAATTATTCCTTATCTATTAAAATGGATTTCTAGAAGGACATGGACCTTTCTTTTCCATTCCTAATCAGCAAGAGTCTCTTTCTTTCGTTGACCAAAAAATAAATTAAAAAGATCTTTTCATTTTTTCAAGAAGTAATACAAGGTATGAGTTTTCTTTCATCAATTTTCATTTTCAATAGTAATACAAGATATGTTTTTTCTTTCAAATTTCTCAAATGCTTTCTTCTTCATTCATATTAAGGTTGTTGTTCAAGACCATATGAACATGTCCCTCAATTTGAATATCACACTGTAGTTATAATCAATTCCATAAAAATGTCTACATCAACTCACCCAATTTTCTTAGAATCTTGTGTTCTCTCTTTCAATTACTCTGTAGTTTTGTTCCCAAACATAATGAAGGGTGTGAATTTAATGAAAATATTTTGTAGGAAATAATAAATGGACAAACATTTTCATAATTTTGGAGGAAAAAATATAGTTAGAGATCGAGGGATAGGAATATAAGAGAGAGAAGGAATTGTTTGGAGTTGCAGGGAAAGTGAGTGGGCTTGTTTCATAAAAAAATCTCATCTGCACTAATCCACATAATTTTTCTTACCTTGTTAACCATTTGTTTCAAAAATCTAACCTTACATTGATATTTCATCAAGAAAGTAAAATTAAATGCAAAGAAGAAACAACAACAATAAGAGGGTGCATGTTTGGAAAAAGAAAGATGAAGAAGCAGAATAGATGGATATCTAATGGGACTAGATCTAGAAAGATCTTTAAGGGTATATTTGTTATTTACACAATATTTTTTAATTTAATTTTTGTTATAATTGTACTTGTCCCCAAATTCTTTCCACGTGGCAAAAATATCAAATATAAATGCCAAACTATGTTTCTCTAGAAATTTCCATTCATGCTTTAAATAATTTTTTAACGCTTCATATCCTTACCAAAATATTTTTATTTTATTTTTTTCTATAGAAAGGTGAAGACCAAGGATGACCAGGGGTAAAATAGTAAATTTTAAGATTAATCAGATTGTTTACTTTATTTACTTAATATTGCTATTCTTTTGTTTGAAATAAGAAGTTAAGAATCGGAACACATGAAAAATCAATACATTAATTAGAGAAGTAAAATAAATTTAAGTAGATTAATATTTAGAAAGAGATGAAAAAAATAGCAAATGATTAATAGTAATTTTAAAAATTATGAATAAATTTTGGAATAAGATAAAATATCTGGATGAGAAAATCAATACGATATGTAATGATCTATGTATCAAAATTATGCTCATTAAGGCAAATTATGCATATATAGAACTTCATGTAATAGTGAAATATGGTTCTTAGTTCTAATTTTTATGTATGAGCGATAAATAAAAAATATTAATCTCTCTGTTTCAATGTGTTTGTTCTATATTGACTTGGCATGAAGTTTAGGAAATTAAGGAAGATTTTTGAATCTTGTGATTTTAAATTTTAAATTTTAAATATGTGAAATATAGTAAATGTCTTTTAATTTTGTGATCTTAAATATGTTATGTGGAGTTGGAACTAAGAAAAGAAAAGGGGCATTACTTTTTAATAGATTATAAAGAAAAATTCGACAGATTAATTGAAATGAATAGGATAGATTTCAAGATGATTATACATAATGATTCATGATTTTTATATAAGATATAATCCAATCTAACAGACAAATTAACTCTGAATCCTACTAAATTTGTGTCTTATAGTAATAAATAAATAAATTGAATATTATACTTCAGAGTTTTACCACTTAAAAAATGAATCTACCCATCGCTAATATCAATTATACTTTAAAATATTATTGGGTTAATTTAATTTAATATTTTTTATTCAGTATTCGATATTTATATTGGAGTTGTCCATTCGGATATAGAGCTCTCTATTAAGAATTTTTTTCATATCCAAAACTCAAAATTAAGTTATTTAATTAAGGAAGGAGAAACACCATTCAACGCACTATATTCTTTGATGGTTATTTATTGATATTTTTTAATGCTAAATTTTTTATCACGATCAATAGTAATTAATATTGATCAGAATACTATAGAAATACCTTTTAATATTTGTCAAATAATGATTAATAATTAATTATATTGGGCCCGTATCACGGGCCTTAAGAATCTAGTAACATACTAAAAAAGAATGTATGACGACTAAATTAAATGAAGAGAGTACTCTTTAACTAACTTCTATCAAAGTCTATCATTCATTTTTTCGCATTGGTCTCAATATTTTTTTAAAAATAACTATGATAATTATATCATCCATTTCGCCCAACTTTTATTTTTAACTTAAAAGGAGAGTATCATTTCTCTCAAATATTTCTATGAAGGTTTTATTATTAGTTTTAGATTTATATCAGTGTCTATTTATATACTTGTATTTCAATATCAAAATCTATTCAAGATGTGAATACATCAATGCAGATGCAAAGTAGACTCTATATATATGATAAAGCTGGGGATTATTGAATTATTGGACATACATTGACAAAAAAGACCGAAGCTGAATAATTGTGGAAATTAAATTATTCAATATAAGTGGCAAGTTTGGGACACTAAAACACAGAATATGACGTGTGCCAATTATCTTTTGAACGATTGATTAAATATTAATACTTGTTCAAATTATGATGATTTGAGTTTTACCCTGATTTTTTAAACTTATTTGTATTATTTTTTTAAGGAAAGTCAAAGTATTACAATAAATATTTTCATTTTTTCTGAAAAGAAAATATAATTTTCTTTCATATTTGGGTTATTCCTTTCTTGGAGGAAAAATTTAGAACTCTATAAATTGAAGACCAGCTCCTCTTTTCATACCAGAACAACAATAACATTCACAATGTAGTTGTTTAGAGAGTTTTGTTTATGGGGAGATTGTTTATGTTTTTTCAATTATAATATGTAGGTTGCTTGACCAGATATTTTTAGTATACTTTTATTGGTCATCTAATTTATCACCACATAATTTGTAATTATAAGCTTCTACACGACACCATAATTCTTTCGATCCCATTAATGGTAAGTGTCATGGTTGAACTTGAAAGGATCACGGTAGACAACCTCCACTATACGTTAATCACTATCTATCACTTCAACAAGAGATAAGATTAGTTTGGTATATGTCCACAACAACTATCTACGCAAGTCTATCATTATTTGTCCTGTTGACTTATATCCTTTTAATGACAATAATGTTAGCACTATAATTCCATACTATAATGAATCTTCTTCCAGAAATAGAACAAAAAAATCAAGAGCTTCGAGTCAATAAAGACGGCGAAGATTGACTCCCAAACCAATTTGATTTTGAGCTCCATTGTAGAATTCGGATCTAACCATATGAAGTGGATGCTACCTTCTTTGGTCCTGCCTTACATACCTTATTTATTTTGCATCTTTGGAAACATCCTTCTTCTTTCATTTGAAATTTTGTACTTTTGTGAAAATGGATTAAACTGTCTCAACCACCCGGCTTTCCCTTCTTTTGTTTGTTCTGGACCCGAAAATGTCCATTCGCTTGTCATTGGGAATCCCAATCTAACTTGCTCGTGATTTATTAATATCAGGATCATTTTTTAATCTATAAAATAAAACATTTACTTGTAGTGTAATAAACAAATAATTAAATAAAAGTAGATAGAAGAAAATGGGGATGAGTACATAATTTTCTTTCCAATTATATAACAATGTCTTCGAAGGGACCCGCCAAACAAACTTCCTAAAACCTATTTTAGGTTGCAGGTGGAACGTTGTTGGGATATATACACCTCTAATTAGTAATTACCACTTATTCATTTTAGGTCATGGCTATGAACATGAACCAAATGTTAGTGTCAATTGTGAATCTGAATTCTGGTCATGAAATTCTGAACAGCATCTTCCTTACCACAATATGATCAATTAGTGTCAACACTCATAGATGCCATTGAAATTGGTTATCGTCACTTTAACACAGCCGCTGCCTATGGCTCTGAGGAAGCACTTGGCCAAGCAGTGGCGGAAGCGATACAACACCGACTCATAAATTATGGTGCACGGAAACACATCGGGACTTTGTTCTTCCTGCCTTAAAAAGAACTCTTGGGTAACTACTTTTCTTCTTTTTTTCTTGGTAGTACTTGATCGTATGTGTGAGTTTGCTCAACGGTCAATTTGTGATATACTCCCCATATTCCAATTTAAGTTTTTTCCTTTTTTTTTTATTTTGACCCAAAAAGAGTCCTTTATATTTAATAAAATTTTCAATTTTAATATTTTATTTGCCAAGTTTAAGATAATGAAATTTAAATGACTATATACATCTTTATTTAATTTATGTCCCACAAAATTTAAGACACTTAAGTTGATAACGGAGTAAGTAAATTAATGCTCATATCACCGTTAAGAATAGTGCTATTTATTGTTATCTATTGTTGTTATTAGGGGTGTTCATGATTCAGTTTGAATCGATTATTAGTTAAAATCAAAACCTAACAAATTTAGTTGATTTTTAAATTTCTAATGTTAGTGCATGGTCTCCACTTGGAGCAAATGGGATACCTTTATGGGGCAACCATGCTGTTATGCAAAGCCCTGTCCTTAAAGATATCGCCATTCACAAACACAAAAGCGTTGCTCTGGTGAAAATGCACTAATTCCTAGCATAATTTTTTTTTTCCACACAATTTCTAATTTGGTGACACTCACCTAAACCTTACTTATTAAGGGTGTATTTGACATGAAAGAAAATATTTTCTGGAAAATGTTTTCCAATTTTTCCATGTTTGATAGGCTTAAATGTTTTGGAAAATGTTTCCAAATCAACTAATTTTCCTCAAATTTAAGGAAATGACTTCCCTTTTAAAATTAAGGAAAATATTTTCCTTTTTCCTCAAATTTAAGGAAATGACTTCCCTTCCAAAATTAAGGAAAACATTTTCCAAAACTCTATTTCATTCTTAAATTACAATATATTTTTTTACCCTACCCCGTACCCCTTACCCGACCCTCCCCATCCACAAAAAAAAAAAATTCTTATTTTTTAAATTTCAAATATTTTTTCACCCTACCCCCAAAACAGCCCCCTACCCCCAAACCACCCCTAAACCCCCACTACCCCCCACTCACGGCCAGTCAATTTTTTTAAGAAAAAAATTTTGAAAATATTTCAAATTTTAAAATGTTTATTAAGGTAGTCAAGAAACATCAGCTCTAATATATAGAATATTTTTGTTTGATTTGGATCTAATTACTAAAATGTAAGAAAAGTTATATATAGAATACTTATTAAGACAAGTTGTTTATTAAGGTAGTCAAGAAACATCAGCTCTAATTTTCTTTTTTAAAATTCAAACCAAA
The DNA here is from genome assembly GCA_029582485.1 of Solanum tarapatanum. Taxonomy (NCBI): domain Eukaryota; kingdom Viridiplantae; phylum Streptophyta; class Magnoliopsida; order Solanales; family Solanaceae; genus Solanum; species Solanum tarapatanum. The sequence goes on along the minus strand of JAJOOB010023902.1, from coordinate 14,892 downwards.
TTTTAACTAACATTTTAAGATATATTTTTTCGTTATAATTGCAATTTGTAGTACTTTTCATATAGTTTTTGAATGCTTAAAATTTTATTTTAAAATATGAAATTAATGTAATCTAATTTAAATTTGAAACTTAGTCAAAGTAACTCTCGAAAAATAACACAACATGACAATTAAAAAAGAACGAGGAATACTTTATTTCATGATAGGGAAAAGGGTAAAAAATGCCCTTAAACTATGTGAAAGGAACAAAAATGCCCTCCGTTTATAGTTTGGCTCAAAATACCCTTACCGTCAATACTTTGGTTCAAAAATTCCCTTAGACTATACGAAAGGAACAAAAATGACATCCGTTTGTAGTTTGGTCCAAAAATGTCCTTGTCGTCAATACTTTGGTCCAAAAATGCCCTTATTGTTATTTAATGGATCAAAAATGCTTATTTTCTAAATAAATATATTATTATTTTTTTAACACATTCTTTTTCTAATAATGTTTTTTTTAAAAAAAAATTCGCAAATGTTTATCCTACTTCAATTCAGAAAAAAAATAAAAAATAAAAAAATTTCTTATTTTATTATCATTATTTTTTATCGCTATATATTATAAATTAATGATGGATATACTATAATCTTATATATGACATATATTATATGTCGAAAGGGTACATGAAGTTATTCTATTTTAATTGATAAAATGAGATTAAGAAGAAAAATAATGTTTCCTACGTTTTTATTTGTTAAAGTGATTTTAGAAGAAGAAAACAAGAACAATGTTCTTTAATAATATTTTAATTAGGAAGAAGATGTGTTTAAAAAGAAAAATATATATATTTATTCGGAAAAGGACATTTTTCGCCCATTTTGTAACTATAGGGGTATTTCTGGACCAAAGTATTGATGGTAAGGGTATTTTTAAGCCAAACTATAAACGGAGGGCATTTTTATTCCTTTCACATAGTTTAAGGACATTTTTTACCCTTTTCCCTTTCGTATATGAGATGAGATTCATGAACTTCTTTTTTTATTTTTTGACCAATTACTAAATATATTTTGTCCTCATACCTTCTCCTCCTACCTATTCCGTTATTATTGACTAATAAACTCAACGATGGGTCTATACATTTTGGAATCAACACAAATTTTATATAGGAAACATAGTACTAATTAGTGTATATGTAAACTAAGTACCCAATTTTAATAGCAGCCTAGATTATAATACATGTAGGAAACCATTTAGAATGCAATTGTGATGTAGGATGTCACACAGGACACGTGTGTCTATTTGTTCAACTTTATACAAATTTAAATATCTACTTATGCACACCAAAAATTGAAAGACATAAATATGAAATGTGGTCCAATAAAATGACATATTTATGTATTATACCTTTATGTACAATTCAACAAAATAGATAAAATGAAACTAGTCCAAATTATGTCAGTATGAACAAGTATAATGAGGATTAACCAGAAAATCTAATATGTATTATTACTGCAGGTGAAGAACAACAACATACTTAGTGAAATCCTATAAAGTGGGGTCTGGGAAGGGTAGAGTGTACACAGACCTTATCAGTACCTCGTGGAGGTAGAGAGACAGTTTTCAAAAGACCCTATCACTATAGGTGAAGCATACAAAAATCATAAAAGTAGAATCCGATAGAAACTTTCAAAAGTACAATCCTGATATCTAAATGAAAATTTGTATTTTCATTGTTCATTTAGTCTATAGGTAGGAATAGCCATTAAATGTTTTTCTTTGGATGTTACTATTCCAAAGTGCTCCTCAAGGTCCAAATCACAAGGCTGCATATCATTTGGAAGTTCCCAATCAAATCAATGCACCAATTGCGCCACGACAAGGCGGACAACGATAATCCCCAATTGTATTGCAGGGCAACTTCTTCTGCCAGAGTTAAATGGTAAAAGTTGGAAGTCATGTCCACGAACATCTACACTGCTCCCAATAAACCTCTCGGGGAAAAACTTCTCAGGCTCGGACCAAACATTTGGATCCCTCTGAATTGCATAATGATTTATCATGATTCGTGATCCCTTTCGTATGTTGAAGCCATCAACTACACAATCTTCCATGGTCTCACGTTGCGTTACTGGCACTACAGAATGTAGCCTCATTCCCTCTTTTACAACCATGTCTAAGTACTTCAAATTCTCCAAGTCGGATTCTTTTACCATTCTTTCAAGGCCTACGACTTGTTCTAACTCGTTTTGTAGTTTCTTCATCACATGAGGGTGTCTAAGAAGCTCTGTTAGTATCCAATCTATTGATGTTGCTGAAGTGTCAATTGCTGCAACAATCATGTCCTGTTATAGAAAAAAGGAAACAGGGGAAATTAGTACGAACAAATTTAATCATTACAATGACCTTATTAGAAGGATGAAATAACATACGAAGAGGACAGCTTTAATATGGATACGATCAAACTCAAAATCCATTTTTCCTGATTGCATAATGTCCAACATCGTGTCCACAAAGTCTTTGGATTGATTTTCATCATGAGACTCGACATGTTCATTGATAATCTTCTCAAGAAACTCATCAAACACCTTTGAAAGATCCTTGAGTTGGCGTGTGAGTCCTTGGAGATCAATCACACCAAGAAAGGGGAAAAAATCTCCAAGATTGGTTATTGCAGCTAAATGAACAACTTCTTGAAGTACAGCTTTAAATCCCCTCTTATCGAAATCTTGATCCATATACTTCTTTCCAAACACCATCAAACAAGTCATGTTAGCATTCAAGGACGCGACTCTTTCACTAAGATCAACAACAACACGACCTTCATTTTGAAGTGATTTGATCATAAGCTCAACTTGTTGTCTTCTCAAGGATTGAAATGAATTGATCTTTTGATTAGTCAAAAGATGTTGAGTGCACAATTTACGCATATTTCTCCAGTATGGTCCATACTTTGCAAATATAATATTCTTCTGTCCATACGCCAAATAATGAGCTGCCTCGTTATGAGGCTTATTAGCAAAGATATGATCATACGTCTTGAGGATCTTCTCGGCTACATCAGTAGACGAGACAATGATTGTAGGTACAAGTCCTAGTCTCATATACATAATTGGACCATGTTTCTTGGCTAAGTTTTGAAAATCATGGTGAGGGTTTTTCCCTAACAAATGAAGATGTCCAAGAATGGGAAGCCCTCTTGGACCTGGAGGTAACTTTTTTCTATTATGTATATTTAGCAACTCATACAACACATACACAATACTAACTACAACTACTACTTCCCATATCAAAGACATGGCTAATATGGCTTCCACTTCCCTAGAGAGAAAAACTTTAATACTAATGTCTTGTTTAGGGCATTTTTGGGAATTAAGATATAGTTATTATGTTTATGTAGTAGGTAAGCAAAATTTATATATAGCCATGTGATAAGTGTTTCAATTTTTTTATTCAAATTAGTCTGCTAAGGGAAAATGTATCGTTCAGTTAAGAAAACTGTATATATTGTAAGGAAGATCCTATTTATGTGGTCATGTGAATTGCCTAGGACCAAATTCAAGGGTGACAAGACAACCACCAAATTGAAGCATTAACTTAAATAGTTGGTGGACGTATAATATATGTATGAATGTGTATAATCTGTGTATATTGACTAAAAAAAGTACTGTCCGATTATTTGGGTGAAGATATGTGACATATTAATTGATGATTTGTGGCAAAGTTGGCCTTCCCTGTTATAGAAGAATTTGGTTTGCTGTCTTTGCCAGTCGCAATTCTTTTAATGAAAAAATTGGCAGTGTATCAATTAAGACACATTTAGACAAAAGTTCATAAGTTTTGGAAACCCTTTCTGGTTGTCATCATTTCTCCCATATATTAACTACAGTGCATAATACATAAAAATGTCTTATATCTTAACTTTAACTGATATTGATGTTGTTTAATTTTGAGTATATACAAGTAAACACTTAAACTTATATAAAGTTGAACCAGTAGACACATGCATCCTAGCTACATGACAATTCATGTCCTACGTGATTTCCTAGATATATCATGTAGGACTTGTGTCTACTTAATCAATTTTATACAAGTCTAAGTGATTATTTGTGCCCCACAATTAGTGAGTATAAATATTAGTTAAAATCAAATTAAAAGACATGATTATATATTATGTCATTACTTTATTTGGGTTCCCTTTCAAATTTTGATGTGAAAGAAAAATATTTAAAAGAAAATACAAATATAGAGAATATGACTGATCACATAGTTAGCAGTCAAAATCATTTAACCATGCGTTTGATTTAAAATTCACACTTCATCTTGTATTAACATAAAATAAGAATTAATGAAATAGACAGAATAAACAAGTCCAAGAGTAAAGAGTTTTGTTAGCCATCTTAGATGAAGAAATATTAATGCAGTCAAACTAAAACTTTTCCGTCAACAATTGAGTATAACAATAATAACTTCAAAGCAATAATTCAATAATAATTTAATATACACTAACGAGCTTCTTACTTGATATTAAAAAAATGGCAAGACATCTTTTTTTCTTTGGTATTAATAAAGGTTATACTTTAACTATTAATCCTTTATGGTATACCTAAACAACATAAGTCATACAATTAATTCTTTAACTATTTTTTGTTCTCATTGTTTGCCCATTTCAGCCATGAACACTTTATGGTTTATAAATGCGTAGAGGACACTTTATTATTTGCCCATATATATATATATATATAAAGTGTGTAAATTACACAAAATGATCAGCTTTGTTTTTCATTTGTTTTCTAAATTCTACTTTTTAAATCTGTACATGTTATAATTCCTGACATATAAATACAATTATTTTCACTTTGGTTATATGACATTGATGAATTTTTGTTTAACGACTTCCTTCATTTAATAGTATATTTTATTTGTTATAAATTGGTTTAGTGTGAATAATAATATGGATTTAAATTTGAATTTTGATCTATTTAATTGAATTTGAACTAAAACTCTTTTACATCCAAATAATATTAAATTATTAATTTATACATTTGATGCAACATTTATAACCGCGTGTAGCGCAACCAAATTACCTAGTTTAATTTTATTTCTAGTAATTTAATAGCTCACTATTAATTATTAATTCTAAATTTAATTAAATTAAAGAGTATAAATTAAGTGCTTAAATTTGTAATTATTTTTTTGTTATTTTTCTACATTAAATTTAACTCAATCTCAAATCACATGATTTATTGTTAGCTTTTCTACAATTTTGTGACTCTTAAGTCATAATTCCCTTCGTGACTCCATATTAATCACATGCTTAATTTAATTTGAAAAATTGTAGTTTAATTAATATCAAAGGTACATGACACAATTTATAAATTACGTTGATGCTTTTTACTCCTCGCCCCAATTTTAATAGCTTTTTTTTTATTTTTCCGAGATTCAAACTTCTATGTTTTGATTATATATTTAATAAATATAAAAAAAAATTGAAATTAAAATTAACATATTTGATAATTACATAAAAGAAATACTTTAAATTATAATAATTTAATAATTAAAATTATTTAAAAATATGAAAAGGTTACGATTGAAGAATAAGGAATTTAATAAAGAGTTAATTATGTTCAAGAATTTGTATGTGATTCGAGCCATTATAAAATATATATCAAGTATCAAAAAAATGACATGGTACTTATTAATTTAAAAAAAATTGGAACTCATTTTATAAGAAAGAAATAGTTATAAATAGCATAACCTAGATATTGAGTAAATTTAATTATTTACGGTCAGCTTCACAATTCAAGAAATAAAAGCCCATATACAGTGTATCTGGAACAACTCATTATCAAAGTCCCTTTCGTTTCTTCTCCCAATTTTTCCAAATTTATTCTTGATTCTGATCAAAGTATCTAGATGTGATTGATCGAATAATTTACCTATGTCTTTTTCTTAAAAATTTACATAACAAATAAAATAAATATTATATAAAATAAAATATACAAAAGAACCTCATTTGTTCACTTATTTGTTTTTATTTTATTATAATCAACCTTATTTCATGACAAACATGGCACATCAAGGCTTTGAACCTCTATCTTTGTGTTTGACAAACAACAATTTGGGGAAAAGATTAAGTAAATTTAAGGACATTTAGGCCCTCCCTTGGAGTTTTTCTTGTCCCTATAGCAAGGACACTCATCTTTATTTCCACTAGTTCCAGAAGGAACGCAGTGACATTCTGCACAACATATTCCACAATACTTTAAGCATCTGTCCTGTCGTCCTGCCTTTGAACACCTATAGTTGCACTTTGAATCACAGAAATCTAAGTGCAAAAACACAACCGCGTCTCATTAATATAAGAACATCAAAGACTAAACATATATATATAGTACTTACTATATATGGTCCTCCTTATATGTCCAAGAAAACATTGAAAATAAGGGGTAATCTTGACAAAATTAATGTAATCTCTTCCTTAAATATGTAATTGATAATTATATGACATCTTGGAAGAGTGAGTGTACAATAATTTTTCTAAAATTAATGTGTACATTCTTGAATTTCAACAATAAAGAATAATTTGGCTATAGATAAAAAATATTAGTAAAAGATAAGATGGTTAGTAAATGTAAAGGTGGAGCTAAATTTTAGTTTTATGAATTTCGAACTTAAGAATAACAGCTATAAGTGATTATAACTGAATTCAAAATTTAATATTTATATATATTTAATAAAATTCTTGATATAAATATCTTATTTCAATCAAAATTATTGGTTTTGATCGTACCCATAACTGAACTTTTAGCTCCGACCTAAGTAGATGATCCAGAAAGTGTCACATATAGATATAGAAAAATTACCTGAACCAGCAATAGTGGCTGGAATGAGGAAAGAAGTAAGAACAAGTGCCACCAATAGCAAAGTTGCAAAATTTAGCTTCATCATTCAAAGAAGGGTTATATTTTAAGTGAATAAACTTAAGTCTGGATATGGTACATATTTATAGATGGAGAAAGGTTGGTAATTAATTAAAGGTGTGTTTGGTAAGAAGGAAAATGTATTTTTGAAAATTTTGTGGGGCTTTTACTTATTTTTTTAGTGTTTGCTAATCAAGTTAAAAATCTATATATTACCTCAAGAGCATTATATTTATATGTAATCTAGCAAAATATTGGACGGTATGGGTGTACGAAGCGGAGGTTCAGGGGTGGGATTGGAGATGCTGACTCAGTGGAGAGGAGACAATGATGTTGGAAACTTGGAATGTCATTTACAAAATTTGTTTTACCTGCTTTTATTAGAGAAGTAATTTTCCTCATTTATAAGGAGTTTGTTTTTCAAAATATTTAACCAACTAAATATTAGAAAATTAAAAAATATTTTTCTCGGTACCAAACTGGAGGAAAGTGATGTCTAACGATATATAGAGTCCAGGCTGTCAATTTGGTGCTTTATGCGTAGACGTAGTGTTAATTAAATTACAAATATGAGTAACAACTTTCATTTCATCACATCACCTACAATGTTTACTAAGTTATTGAAGAGTAGATGCTTTCATTTATTTAATTCCTTCCCATCATGGTGGGGGTAAGTCTTTTTCTTAAATTTATAATAAGGTAATAAATAGTAGTGTTTTTAAAGGTTGTGTTAGGACTCGCTCCGGGGCTTAGCAAAATGCCCTGACTTAATTCTATGAGACTTATGTCCTAAGCATGCTCAACGGTCAATATTGAGGTTCGCCTAATAAATTTTACACAAATTTTGTGTTAAATTCTTTAGTTAACATTGTTGACCCTCATAATTTTTTAATAAATGAATGATACTTAATAGTTTTCCATCTATAGAAATTAAAAAATTGAGAATAACTTAATTAACAAGTTGTAGACTTGTAGTATCACATATTTACTAGTATTTGATAACACTGTGAGAGTAATTATATATTACATAACATTTCTTTTAAAATTGCATAGCGAAATTTATTTCCAAATATGAATAACAACTTTCACTTCACCTAAAATGTTTAGTAAGTTAATTGAAGAGCAAATGCTTTCATTTATTTAATTACTTCCAATCATGGGTGGGTTTAAGTCTTTTTCTTAAATTGAACACATTATATTGTTTCTTGAAAAAAAAAGGAAATAATTAGTAAAATCCAAATTCAGAACTATTGAATTGAATTATGCAACCATTTCTGTAAAAGTGTAAGACATTTATATGGAAGGGACATTTCTATATATAGTTATTTCATTACTTCTCAATCATTGTTTTGAGAAAATTGAATACCAGACAAATTAAAGTAAATAAATGTATTTCCTATAATATGAAAATAATGAATTCAGATTATATACATTTATGTGGTACTTTTTTTACCAATCAATGTTTATAATCTTTTCTAGATTACTTATCAATAGTTTCTAGTAATTTAAAAGTGTAAGAAGTTATTTGACATTATCAATATACAAAGGGTGAAAATCATTTATAGTCTGATTGACGTTCAAATTCACTACTTAAAGAGAAAGTGTACACCGATGTTGCAATATAATTAGTGTCGATTTTTACAGGAAAAAATATGTTAAAGACAATCAAATTTGTTATGGAATCGTCACCAAATAATTTTTAAATAAATGACTTTATTTAAAAACTAACAAGATAGAACTAATTTGAACTCATAACGATCGAATGCAATGCTAGCGTGCTAAACCACCACTAATTATACTAAATAAATTGTTTTTAATTTCCATTTCCACTAATGTCTCTCGACTAATTTAGACTTTAGTGTTTTTGTTTTAGTTAGCGCTTTCGAATCAAACTAAGAGACACTAGTGACATTATAATTTTAGGCTACTATGATGACTGGCCACATCATCATTAAGCATCATGCGGCACAAAATTGTCCATACAAAAGGCTTACATAAAAAAAGACTAGTCCGTAGTAGAGTATTTTAGAAACATATAGAGATTTTTCTTGGAAGATTTTATAATTTTATGGATTTGTGTGGAAAGTCTTTGAAATATTCTAGTGGTGTATAGAATATTGAAATAGAGACTTGTACACAATTTATATTTACAAAGTAAATCCTAGGCGAGTAGTATAAATAGAGGGACATTCGTTAGTAAATATAATGCATCAAGCAACTTTTCCTAGTCTTGAGCAATATAAGAATTTCGCTCTGCAATTCTCTTGTATCCAATATGTTTTTAGTGATCTAATGTTAAAAAAATTGTTTGAGCTTGCAAAATCATAAAAAAATCATGAGCAAGTTGTCAAAAGTAACATTCTGTATCTAATAAAAATATAAGTATGTGACACCACACTATAATTCTGCTTATCTCTATGCTAAATCCTTTTTATGAGGTTTAATGACTCAAATCATGATAATTTATTAATCTAACTCCATCCTAATTTGCTTTCTCAAGGCAAAATCAAAGTAAATATTTTAGTCCTAGAATGAGCTAATTGTTTTGAAAACATTCTAGAACAAGAGAATTGATTAAAACAACAGCTTAATTTCTTCATAAATAATGATAAATAAAATATGACATAAACAACATGAGTCAAATGCAAATACTATTCAACAAGTCTTACAACTTTAATTTGTTGTCCAAAATCATCAAGATTGTTCATCTTTATCGGTTCAAACAAGTCTTACAATTTTAATTTGTTGTCCAAAATCATCAAGATTATTCATCTTTATCGGTCCAAACTATGGCATGTGATCCTGATAAATAAGTCGATATATAATTATTTATATTGATCATCCACAAAAACTTGTACTTTATTTACTTAACAATTTTATTTTTATAATATTAAGTATTATCTTACAATACTGTACACATCGTACATGACTTGATATACACTTGTAACACACTGTCGAAAAATTAGTTTCAATATATATATGAAAATGACGACAGTGTTTTCTTGAACTAAAAATAGTACTAGTAGTTAAACAAAACCATGATCATATTTTTCCCTTGGCTCTTTCACCGACTCGTTAACTATTTCTTAGTTGATTTCTCATATAGTCAATCAACAAAATAAAATCACGGTCATGTTTTGCCCTTGGCTCTTTCACCACATGACTTGTTAATTGGATCGCTTAGGTTATTTCTCATATAGTCACTCAATTATCATCTTAAAAAGACATTTTTTTGTTGACAAAAAATTTGAATCAAGATAAAAGATAATATTCTAAGATAATAACTATAATTGAATGACTATTTGAGAAACCAAACTCTTATATATCTAAGCCAAACAATTAATGTATCACACTTCTTTTCTAAACAAATTATTAGATTAGCTAATTAACTACAAGTTAAACTTAAATATTTATAGAAGACTAGAAGTGAGAGATTTATGTGAACTTAAATAAACCATGTTCTTTATGTTTAATTTGCTATTTGGAATATTTGAAAACTTGAAGCAAAAAATGCGACACTTAACAGCAAAGGTAAGATATAAGTTACATCAAAAAAAATTATGAGAGGTGATTGGAGTACTCGTTAGGTTGAAGTTACATCTTGCTTAAAGTGAATCCTGCAGAAACTGAATAAGAATAAGAGTTCCAAACGTAAAGAAATACATGAAGAATATAGCCATTTAACTTTGGGAAAAAAGCAAAATATAACTCCCTAATATAATCAGGTTTATTTTGTTGAAAATAAGAAAATGTTAAATTTATTTTTGTTAGAAAAAATAATAGGAAATATAATTGAAGAAGAAGATGGCTTTGAGGCGTGTAACTACTTTTTTTAAAGAGACATTGCCCATATATATATTGGGGTAAATACAAACAATTATCTTGGATATAACAAAGACCTTTGTTTATACATGCAGATTTTTCTTAGACTACTTTTAGAGTCTTTATATTTATAGAATACTTAAGAGATGACTCTTCATAAGAGTCACGTTCTTTTATGAAGACATGGTTTTTCATAAGAGTCATGTTCTTTCATGAACATATGACTTTTCATAAAAGTCATGTTCTTTCATGAACAAATAACTTTTCATAACAGTCATGTGCTTTCATGAACAAATGTGTATGTTCAATTTAAGACTTCTATATATTACAAAATATCCAACAATCCTCCACTAGTATGTAATATTTCTCATAGTAGCATGCATACCAGAGAGTATCTCATAATACATTTGAAATTTCCGTTAGTGCAGGTACTTTAAAGTTCTGACGAAGTAATTAGTATCTTAAAAGATTTGAACCACAACTCCATGTGTCAAAATTAAAAATATCACACATAATATTATTTATAGCTTAGAAACCCCAGTATTTGCTTTAGCACGTTTATGGCCATGTGCTCATCCTGATTTCATGAATATTTACAAGACCAACCCTTTAGATCTTGGTTGAAGCGGAACCACTTCAATATACATATAGATGAAGTTAACTATTGTCCCTGTCACTATAAACATTTACTAATTTCATTAAGAATTAATTCAACCTCCGTGTAACAGTTTGCACTATGGAGTTTGTACTATGCCCCTATTATTTCAAACATTTAACAACTCCTCAATTTCTCACATATCAGTATGCAGTACACTTGAATCAAGGCTCTATAAAGAGAAGACTCGTGCTTTATCAAGACAAAGTAACTTGCCATTACCCGTTGAACTTGTATTGTTAGTGTATACTAACTCAAAGTTCGATTCTCATCACTAGTGTTTTAGTTTAAGGATTTTAGCCTTATTCATTCACACATTTATTATACAGCATCTTTTGAAACTAAATTTTACAAGATTAATATAAATCATAAACAAATCTTTCACATAGCTAGCATATCACATATATCATCATTATCTCAATAGCTTAGAATGGTTGCATCAGTTGTGGCCACAACCTTTCAAAATCATATCTCCAACCATTTCATTTCATTTCATTTCAAGCATTTATATGCTAAATAAATATATTCTTATCTATTATGGAAAGCCTATTTTGATGCAAAACTTTAACTTATATGGATTTTATCATTATCATTACAAGATCCACTATTTATAGACCAACACACCATTTCATGTATGAATGAATGGTCATGTCTATACAAAAGTTATCTTACATCAAATACTTTTTTTTCATGAAAAGTCACAACATTTCAAGTGATACTACTTCACAAAATTACATAATATTTTTTTTAAGAAGGCTTATAGCATAATCATCACATTAGCAGTTTAAGCAACTAATCTTCTCTAAGATTGTCAATTTATAAACACAAACTACCATGTCAAGTACATCAAAGATATATCTTGTGGGTGTTGAAGAAATAATTTATGTCTTAAACTTCTTCAAATGTTATTGACTATTAATCATAATCCAATCACCCCACACTTTAAATATTTCAAATGTCCTTTTCATAATTTGTGTGGACATCTAATTAACATTAGTAAATCATCTTATTGTCAAATTTATAGTGTCCCACTACTATAACACATGAACATTTAATTAACATCAATAGATCATTTTGTTAGGGTTTTGTCCAGATTTTCTTACCTTATTTGAAGTTTATTTTTTCCTAAAAGAAAAGACAAAACATTACCATAAATGTTTTTACTTTTCATGAAAGGAAAATATATTTTTCTTCCATATTTGGTTTATTCTTTCTTTAAAGGAAAAGTTTGGAACTCTATAAATTGAAGACTCCTCTTCTCATATCAAAGAGACAATAGAATCCACAATGTAGACAATTAAGAGTCTTGTTTAAGGGGAAATTTTCTCCTAAACATATTTATGCTTTTTTTTTAATATTAATTTTCAATATGTAGGTCATTTGACCAAACCATATTAATAATATATCTTTAGTATGTTTTTATTTGTCGTCTGATTTGTCAATCATATGATTTCCAATTATAAGCTTCCGCATGATGCCCGAATCTCCCCACATTTACTTCTAAAACTTGACTATAATATTCAAAAAGCGCAATTACTTCTAAAACTTGACTATAATACTAAGCTAGGACTTCTAAAAAAAAAAAAATACTTAAGAGTGCAACAAAATGACTTGTTTTTAATTTAATTATTAAGAGAAGACTTGACTATAATAATCTTGCTTAGTATTAATGATTATGTTTCAACGGTTAGTTACTCACTAGAATTTCTCTATTTTAGCAACTTATCCCTATTATTCTTTGCAAACCCAAAGGGATACACACGCTAATGCCCAATTTATAAAACCAAAGTAGAAATTTTCCTATTACTAATTCGATTTCATTAATCAAGCAGTATTAAAAATTATTTTTTTAATATGCTCAATTTCATATTACTTGTTAAATACTCGATTTAATTTCTACTTGTTCAAGTGAGAATTGAAGAATAGATGAAAATGGTTTAATCTAGTGTTTGCAATCATTAATTTGATAAATAAGAATATAAACAAGAACATAATCACAATTCAAATAATAATAAGCAAGACAAATTAATATTCAATTATATTAAAACCATAAGAGTTTATAATATCCCAACTATAGAATTCAGCTATTCATACGGATACGAGCATGGTTAGCACAATTCATGCTAGACCTTTTAATTACAAACATAGTTTTTAAATAACAAACAAGATAAAAAACTGATTTTTCGAGTTTTATTATAATTAATTTAATATTAATTTTTTTCTTCTTTTTTGGGGTTATGTTCATAATTTATGGGGATGATAATTATACACTTTAATTGTTACACTGTATCTTCTTTTTCCATTATTATTTTTATCACATGTAAACTTCTTTTTTCCTTATTATTTTTGTCACATGTAAGTAAAGAAATTTTTTTTCGTATCCTACCAACACTACTCTCCCAATAGCATTAATTCTTGTTGCATGTGCAAATAAGTAAAACCTTTTTTTCCGTTTCCTACCATCTATTCTACCAATAGCATTAATTGTTGTTACTTTGTATGTATTTTGGTTTTAGTTTTTTTCTTTTTTCGTGCGGAACTGGTAGTTGAGGAATTCATAGAAGTGGTAGTATGGTAGGTGAGTATTTTATTTTAAAGATTTTATTATAATATTCTTTTGCTAAGTGTCTTAATCTTGATATCTTTTTAATATTATTTTTTGGGGTTGCGGAATTCATGGTAAAATGTAATAATATTTATTGTAATATGCTCCCGATAGTTGTTTTAATTTCTTTAATATTATTTATGATATATTTTAGATATAACATATCTTGAGTTCTTTGGTACATATATAAATTTTCCTCCATTATATTGTTCTAATAGTTTTAGATCTTCCATAGATTCTATCAAATATTGTAAATATTCGTAGTTCATTTTAATCTGAATTTATTTCTAAATCATACCATTTAGAAGAAAAAAAATAGACAAGAATTGAGACATAGACAATGTAAAAATGTAAAAATGGTATCAGAGCTATGGATAATAAGAAACATAGTAAAAATGGTATCTGAGCTATGGATAATAAGAAACATAGTAAGAAACATACTAGTAGAAAGTTAAGAAAAATAAGAAGAAAATTAAACAAATTATATCTGAAATATAAAAAATTCAATATCACAAAAACTGATTAAAATTAAACAAATTATATCCGGAATATAAAATGCTCTGATACCATTATTTTCTTTTTTCGTGCGGAACTGGTAGTTGAGGAATTCATAGAAGTGGTAGTGTGGTAGGTGAGTATTTTATTTTAAAGATTTTATTATAATATTCTTTTGCTAAGTGTCTTAATCTTGATATCTTTTTAATATTATTTTTTGGGATTGCGAAATTCATGGTAAAATGTAATAATATTTATTGTAATATGCTTCCGATAGTTGTTTTAATCTGAATATTTCTTTAATATTATTTATGATATATTCTAGATATAACATATCTTGGGTTCTTTGGTACATATATAAATTTTCCTCCATTAATTGTTCTAATAGTTTTATATCTTCCATAGATTCTATCCA
>JAJOOB010023901.1:0-32335 GCA_029582485.1 Solanum tarapatanum | reverse complement strand
GTGAAACTTAAGAGTTTTCATCAGATATTGAGACAAAATAAGCATTTGAGGACACTATTCCTATCAAAATAAAGCCCTAAATGAGTCCAATTTGTGGACTCATCAACACCCCCAACTTAAAATTTTGCTTGTCCTCAAGAAAACTTAAGTTCAATCGTTCAACAAGGTGTCTCAAATAGTGCTACACAAGACTAAATCATGAATGCACACAGCCAGACTCAAATTTACTTATGTAAGGATCAATTGTGTACTCAAAGATTCAAGTTGTGACACACCATTTCCAAAGATTCTCATGCTCGGAATACTTACTACTTGTGCAATCAAGCTCAACAGGAAGTATCTAAGTTCCCTCACATAAAGAATGATTCCATATTCACACACAAAGGTTAATCAATTCAAGATCAAGAATCAGATGCAACGCTCACACTCAAAAAGCGGAACACAATACTTGTTTTTACCCATAGGTTTGCCATTATTTCCTAATCGACTTCCGATTCGGCCTACTCAAGATCAAAAAGGTCTTTCTAAGGCTTGTAATGGGGATGAGTGCAAAGGTATGGTCATTTAGGCTCAGTGACTTTTCATCCTCGTGAGATGTGGTGTTCTCAAGGCATTCCCTTCTCTTTCTTTATCAATTCTTTTACTAGTGCTTCTAAGACATCTTTTCATTCACCTCCATGGATTGCTTGGAAACCCGATTTCCTTGGTACTTTATTCCACAAAAATAATTTTTTTCTTTTTTCTAAGGGTTTCCATTGTTCTGCAACACCAGGGGTTAAGGGAGACTTTTCTTGCACTTTTTGACTTCTCATTTTCCTTTTTATCACACCCTTTAGCCTAAGTTGGATATTCGCTAAACCACAAATCAAGAGGATTATAGGTAGTGGGTCAAGTGAGGTCTAGGGTTCATCAAGATTCTTTCAAAGAAATGTAAGGCTCAAAGGGTGTTCAGAAGAGTTTCACACGCTAACGGGTAGGCCACAAAAGAGGTATATGTCAAATTTGGCTCACACTCTTTAAAGTTGCCTAAGATCATTTCAAGAGTACACCTTTCTAAATCAATCAGACTAACATGGCAAATTCTAGGTTTATTCATGCAAGGTTCAAAGCAAGCTAATCACACAAGACATCGACACTTAAGCCAAACAAGACCACACACTTTCGCTAGTGTACAATGGTCATTACAAGAGAATCAATTCAATACATGGCTAATCACAACGAGATGCAAACAGTTCACATATTGTTTATGTAACTTCATTTGGTCTCGTCGTAGCCGTACATTTATGTTCGTTTGATTGAGAGCACTATTCAAGTCATTGATATTGATCGAAACCGAGACTCAAATTTTTGCAAAAGAACAACCACATCAACTCACGAGGGGTGGCAAAAATGTGCGAAAAATTCAAAATTTTTCGGAAGGGTCAAAATCATTTTGCAAATAAAAATAAACGGAGCCACAAGCTCAAACAACAATCACAAAGCAGTTTTTTTCTTTAAAAACACAATTAAAAATAGAACAATCCAAATATATACATAAAGCACAACTATCAGCACAAAGGGTGTGGGCCTCAGCCCACCACAAAAAAAAAATATTTGTCCTCAAATATATAACAATAATCCATAGGTCAAATTAAGGAAAGACATAGATAGGGCTAGAGAATAATCCTAGTTAGGTAGCTGTTTCGAGTTGGAATCCTTCAACAGATGTCGCGTAAAGCATAAGGTATGCTGGGGTTTTTGATGCATTTCTAAGTGATTCATCAAGCTCTGTACAACTTTTCTTAGCATTCCAATGCGCCTATCTTCAACCCACACTCTCGAGTGATTAATCAACTACCTTTTTGTGTGTTGGCCTGCAGCTTATCCCGTCCATTCCCATTCGGTGATAGTGCTTTGACTTTTGGGAGATTCGGTGCTTCACCAAACAAATTTTTACTTCGCCGAGGTTTACAGAACTTCTCTGCAGCTATGGATGTTCAAATGGTAGTGACCATCAGGGTCACCGATCAGATGGGTGGATCACCGAAACTTTCCTGAGCACGTCGAGTTTTACCAACTCCAAGCTCAGATGATGCCTTGAGTCAAACGGCAAAATATCATTGATCGTTGGCATCTTCGGCAACTCGCGTCAACTGGGTCTGCTGCTCGCCATTTTGCACCTCTTTGGCACCTACCACACTTCAATTTGTAAAACTAAGACACTATTATTTTACTAGTACGCAAATATAAGATAATATGGGGTTTTGGATTGCCTCCCAAACAGGGCCTTAGTTAACGTCGTGGCACGACGCAAGTTAAGACTTTAAGCTTCATAGTTGGAGCCACCCACATCATGATTAGGTAACCCCTGGTTTTCCTGTGCGTGAACATGAGGTAATGCCTGCTCCATAAGCTTTTCTAGCTGTTGGACAGCTTTGAAGTGAGACCAAATTATGCGCTTTATGCCTTTAGTGTCTTATTTCAGTTCGTCCAGCGGTCCATCTTGCTCACTCAACTTGAGTAGAATGGTTGAGAGGATTTCCTCAATGCGTTCCACTTCCTTGTCCCTATAACTCTTTCTTTCACCAAGAAGGGCACATTTATCCTTTTTCTTGCACTGAGATTCAATCTTCATCACACTCTTGGCCAATCCATCCACCTGTGTCCTTAGCGTGGCTAGCATAACATCTTTCTCAATCTCTCACTCAGCTTCAGCCATATGGTCTAGCAACTGAGCCACCATCATGTAGAGAATATGTGCAATCCTTCCTGGAATTAGTTGATCAAGTAACTGCTTGTTTACGGGTAGAGGCTTCTGTAGAAGTAGTCCAGAAGAGCCATGTCAGGGATGCCATGCTTTGGGCCTTGAGCTAGGAATTGCCTTTCAAGTACCTATACTAACTACAAAGAAGCTGACAGTGCTACAATGACAACCTCTCATTGAAAATATCACGATAAAGATCAGCTCATGGACAACCAGGAAGTTGTCATATGCAGGGAGATCACAACTTATACAAACTGTGCTATTTGGGATTCAATCATATTAGGCACAATTGTTTATTATACCTGCAAAGATTTTCAAGTTGATTGATGGTTTATGTCGAAGTTATTTATGGTCTGGCGAGGGGAATATTACCAAGAATGCTCTTGTAGCTTGGGAGAGAACGTGTTGCCCTAAATCTGTAAGAGGCATGGGACTGCCCAATATGCAATTGTGCAAAAAAGCAATAATGTCCAAGATGTGCTGCGACTTAGCTAGTAAAACAGTTAAATTATGGATAAAGTGAATACATGATTTTATATAAAGGACCATAATATATGGACTCCCCATAATCAAGCGAGCTGGATAACTAGAAAGATTATATGTAGTAAAAATATAGTTGATAAAATGCAACAAAGTAATAGAAGGAAGGGGAGCTTGATCAGAAAAATATACTTATTTCTAATAGGGGACCAACCCAGGGTAGGATGGAAATGCCTTTTGTTTAAAAACCCAGACTGACCTAAAGCCTGCTTCATTTTTTGGCTCATGCTCCATAGGAAATTGGCAACAACCGATAGACTAACTAAATGGGGTGTGGATGTACCTACAATATGTGTGTTGTGTCTATTGAGAACCTATTTTTGCAATGCCCATTCTCCATATGTCTATGGAACATATTGCTTATGTGGATCTAGAGACAAACCTTTCCATCTGCAGATTGAGTTCAGTTTCTACAATGGAGTATTCAACATGGGAAAGGGAAATCACAACATGCTCAAATCTTTAAACCTATTTTGGCAAAATGTGTGTATGGGTTGTGGATTGAAAGAACCAATAAAGTATTTGTGAAGATGAGTAGAAATGTGGAATGTATGGCAAAAGAGTTAGCCTACATAACTATTGTTAGAGCTCAACCTAGTATTAGAAATAGTTTACTTAGCTAAAAGTATTGAGTAATAGAGACATGTTAGAGCTCCAGTACATTGTGATCCATCTAAAAACAAGCATGCTGTGTTGGCAGCTTGAATTGTAATGGTTTGCTATTGATAATTAAATACAACCGTTAGTTACAAAAAATATATGAAAATGGTCTCAACAATATTTTTTACTTTGAGAAATTCACGTTTCCCAATAATTTTCTTATACTTCAAAATTTATTTATTTTTTGAACTATAATTTTTCCCCAATAATTCACTTAATAAGGACTACAGGAAGTAGTTTACTCGATAACATTTCTTTTATCATTAATACATTTAGAAAAGAATTGCTATTTTTTAAGTATTAAAATAATAGAAATATTGTTATAAAATATATCTTCGCTATAGCAAAGGTCCGATAAAAAATAGAATTATGTTCTATTTTCTTAAGTGGCTATTAGCAATTTTATTCTATTTTTGTTGGGATTCTTCTAAGGATGTCCTAGAGTTTATTTTGAGAGAAAAGGGATCAAGAGAGAAGGGAGAGAAGAATAATCCTTGCAGGTTTATACAAAGTCTTCCTCCAAATTCTTCACTAAATTGTTGGGATACCAAACATAAGGGAAATCGCATGGGAATCGAGCAAATCGCTCATCCTTGAGGTAGGTTATGGTTTACTCATCTTTTAAATTTTGATAGTGACATGTTTTATATACCATGGTCAAGAGGGATAAAATAATTAGGTTTACAAACATGAAAATTTGAGTGTTGGGCTTAAAAATAACCTAAGTCGATCATTATAAATTGTTGTTAATGTTATGTATTGCTAATTTTATCATTTAACCTTAAAATGGTATCATTAAATGATATAATTAGAATTACTGTAATGTTCTGTTCTGTCATTATTTTTTTGGTAATTATCAAAGTTTTATGAATTAAAAAGTCAAGCATTACAAAACTAGCAAGACTACCACAATCAGATGTATCTTAACTACACAAATTAATATCTCATTGCCTCATAAAGGAGTAGAAAAACTCCAACTGGACTCAAGCCCCTAATTTCTCTATGGGAATTGAAGTTGTTGTAAATATTGAGCTAATCCTACATCTTCTCTAATGTGACAAATACAAAAAAATTCTCTACTCAACACTACCCAAAATTTATTTTTTTCACAAATATCCTAGAGTTTATTTCCATCCAAATGCAGTCGACAAATTCTGCATCTATCATCTTCATGCATCTGGCCTGCTTACTTCTCCCCTTGTTGGTTTTGGTTATCAACTTCAGAGTTTGTTCGCAATTGAGATTATTCTACCACTGTTTCGGGATTCAGTTTGTTAACCTTCCCCATTGTTGTCTAGCATAGTCATACTCGTGTTGAAGAGGTGATCTATTGTTTCGTTCTCCCTCTTGCAAATTACACACTTCTTCTCGACGAATATGCCCCATTTACTCAGCCTATCAACTATTAGAAGCTTATTATAGAGATGAAGCACATAATGAAGATTGCTTTTGGTCTATCAGGGTTCTGGTGTAGCAAGTTTCTCCAATCTACCTTAGGTAACTCTCACAATTATTGTGTATATATTTTCCCAATCATGCTCCTATTACCATGATAATTAAGTTGTGCATTCCCCAGTATTGTTCTCGAGTTTAGGATATGGTTTATTATCCAGCTAGCTTGCTAGTGTTGGGCATATTCTCAAATTGATGTTGCTTCACATAATAGGAATGAATCCATCTTATCCAAATGCTATCTTTTTTTCTAGATACATCCCAACATGTTTTAGTTATGGCTGCTCTATTTCAAACCTTCATGTTAGTAATGTTCAACCCTCCTAATGATTTAGGAAGGCATATTCTGCTCCAATAAACCAATGACTTTCTAGTGATCTCATTTGTTCCTGACCACAAGTAGCTTCGACAGTATACTTTGATGAGTGGTAG
Organism: Solanum tarapatanum; assembly: GCA_029582485.1. Lineage (NCBI taxonomy): Eukaryota > Viridiplantae > Streptophyta > Magnoliopsida > Solanales > Solanaceae > Solanum > Solanum tarapatanum. The sequence goes on along the minus strand of JAJOOB010023901.1, from coordinate 26,508 downwards.
ATTTTCAATCAATTGAGGCCTATTTAGCTCAATAATTAGTGTCTTCAATACCTACTTTTATCCTATTTTGATGATTTACAGTTGTGAAGGGTAATGGACAAGGCAGGGATGAATGTTTGAAAGAATTGCCAAAAATGCAAAAAGAAGTGCAAATTATACATTAATGATCAGCAAACAAGAAAGACGGATCACCTAGTGAGCATGACCTCAACCAAAGTGACAGTGCACAACACTTGTGTCTATCGAGACAGGTCGATGAACTCAACAAGAAAAGGTGACTCGCCCAATGAGAAATGTGACCTTGCTGACTATCGATGAAAGCGACAGTACAAAGAGGAAAATTAAAGGCTCGAAAGGCAAACTAATGTGGTATTCGGCGATACACAGAATGTGAAAGTCAGAATCGAACGAGGTTGCCGACTAAGGTTCAAACACCTGAAGCCTAGAGAAAGAAGGCGAGATGAAACATAATTAGCAATTTGCCAAATGAGCTTGGTGAGCTCGACTAACGTCACCCAAAGGGTAGCGTGCTGAGTTTTTGTGTCAAATTTTGGGAAACTATAAATAGCCCAAAGGATAGATAAAGAAAAGTAGAGTTTTGAGTTTGTTTTGGAATATAATATTTGAGATAAAGTTTTAGTTTAAAGAAAGTGAAGAGAAACACTTTACCTTGTGAAGAACACTTCCTAGTTTTTGGGATTTTTCAACTTTGCTCTTGAAATTGACACAGTGTAGTTGAATTCAAAGTGGGTTTGCTAATAATTGCTTAATTTCATGTCACGAATGGTTGCTTTCATGGAAGGTATAATTTCTTTACTTTTTATGATGGGTGGCTAAAACACCAAGATCTAGGGGTGCAATTATGGGGTTGGGTGTTGATTTAATGTAGTGGGTATTGTGTTATGCGCTGTTTTATTGATGTTCATACATGAATTAAGGTTAATTAGGATGGCGTTAACTTATGGGTTAAGGTTGCAATCTTAATTCCTTCTTACGATCTCCGGTTGATGCTCGAAAAAGATAGATTTTAGTGGGTAATTAGTCTGATACTAGAAATTTAAGTTTAATGTATGTAACTTGCTTGAAAATAGAGGTTATGGGTGTAATGACCCTAAAATCTAGTATGTTGAACTAGAGCTTGATGAGTGTCGTTTTGAGTTAGTTTTGGGTTATGAGTGGTTAAATATTGTCCTGAGTCATGGTTGAGGGGTTTAGGGGTTAAACGTCAAGGTACGAATCCCCAAGGACCACCCTAGGGGTCTTTGAGGAGGACCCTAAGTCTAACCCCCAAGGTTGCCCCAAAACAGAAAGTTGGCCAGAACTTGGTGACCTACGGAAGGGGACCACACCCCGTAGGTCCATCCACGCCCCGTGGATGGCCTTCGTAGGTCATGGCCCCCAAATGAAAGCCACAGCCCCAGACCACAGATGGACAGTAGTTCCGATCAACCCATCCACGGTCTGTGGATGGGAGTCCATCAATTGCACCTGCATTCTGTCAATGGTTAGTCCAAGTGTAGGGGTGGATTGGTAAATTCACCCCAAGTCCTAATAAGTTGGGGGATGGTTATTTTAAGTTTATTAAGGTATATTAAGAGTATTAAAAGTGTTAAAGTTTATTTTACATCTCATTATTTCAAAACCTCCGCTCCCCTCCCCTCTAAAAGTCTCTCTCTAGAAACCTCCATTGGAGGTAAAGACTTCAAGCTCCCAAAATCAAATTTTTCAAGATTTTCAAAGTATTTTCATGGGGAATCAATAGCAAGGTATGGTAGTCTTGATCCTTGTCTAACTTTTCATTCAAGGAGCCAATTCAAAGGTGATTTCAAAGCATGAAAAATCTAGGGTTTTACTCAATCTCATGGGTTCTTTCATCAAACATTTTCAAATGGTTTCAAATGGAAAATTATGATTGTATTGGTGTTTAATTTATTATTTATGATGAAAATACTTTATGAACCCATGATTTCTCTGAATTCTTAAATTGTGCCTTATAAAGTGGGTTTGTTGATCATGAATGAATGTTGATCGATTATGCCTAGATTGATTTAGATTGATGAAATATTGATGTTTATGTTGAATTTAGTGATTGAATCATGTCAATTTCCTATTCTATTGTAGTATTTTGGAATTATGGGATGATGTTGGTTCATGGCCTTGAAAGGTCAAGTTATGACCTAATTACATGTTAAAATAGAATTGTGCTAGAGATGTTGATCCACTTGAAAGGTGGAGGTGTTTAATTACTATGTATGATTAGGATGTGAAGGATATGTATGTGATTTCAATGATAGAATGTTGATCATGTATAGAATGTAAGTGTGTTGTTGTGGATAGTACATTCTCAATTGACGCTCATGAATGATAATGAAAGTAATGTGAATGTTGAATCTAGAATTGGTAGGCTTATGCACCCTTTTCTTTTATAATGAATGTGTCTTGACTTAATGGTTATGAATCGATAGGCTTAAGACATTCCTTTCATAAATGATCTAATGTGATGAAGACTCTAGAATCGATAGGCTAATGGCATTCTTTTCTTAATGAGTCAATGTACCATGAATCGATAGTCTTATAGCACTCCTTTCATGAGTATAAAGAATGTAATGAGGAACCATGATTCGGTAGGCTTATGACATTCCTTTCATGAGGACCCTAGAGCTATCCTTGAATGTACCATGGATCGATAGGCTTATAGCATTCCTTCCTTGTGTAATGATGTATCTTGGATCGATAGGCCAATGGAATTCCTCCCTGGTACACTAATGTAATGTGAATGAAATGATCTATGGGAATGTAGGCTAAGTACCGAGTGGATATGGTAAGATGAAAACTCTCCCAATGTTAGGCTAGGGTTCCAATGAACATCTTCATATCCCATAAACTATGTGCCCACATAGGTCTAGCTAGTGGATCCACGTAATCTAGGTTATTGGTTTTCCTTAGGCAAGAATACCACCTCTTTTCGGTGTGGGGTTTCATGACACCGAATTCCATGATTTAGCTCTCATGGTCTATTGCATGAGTAGGCTTTGAGAGGGTCATAGTGAGTTCTCTAAGTCTTAATGACTAATGAATGAATCTGTCCTAAATGAGGTTAATGAAGAAGGTTGACTTATATGGTAATATGCTTAAATGTAAAGATGCATGCTATACTTGCATTGTAGTATGAGTTACTTCCTTGTCATGACTTATTGTATATGGATGTGCCTTGTCTATGGTGACTTCAAAGGAGTACTTAGTGTGAGTAGTAGTATGGGATTCTACTTGAACATTGCACAAGTATGACTTAGAGTTGCCTTGGATGCTGGTCTTATGTGATGAAGTGACTTATGTAATGTTTATGCCTCTTATATGCTTTATTGTGTAAAGATGGAAAGAATGAATGGTGAGTTCACTTTTGGTGACCTTATGGTGGTACCTTAGTGTGGGTGGTGGTATCGGACGCTATCCATACATTGCACAAGGTATAGCTTGAGGGTTACTTGAGGTGAAGGCTTAAAGTAAAGGTAAAGGTTTATGTGTTAATTATGTTAAAATGTGAAAAGTATGACATGCATGTTGGTTGTGACTTCTATTATGCCTCTTTTATCAACGTTCATGAAGTTTTACCAAAATGGCATATATCATGACTTCCAAACATAAATGTCCTTTTTAAGCATGTTTTTGCTTGGCTATCATACTTAGTACTTTATGTGCTAACCCATTCTTTTTCATGTTTTTAGTAAAAGTGTAGGTTCCGGCAAGTGATTTGTATTGCTCTAATGAAGCTTGGGATTAGAGTTCTCCAAGACATTTTGGGTATGTCCTTATAGATCGAGGACAAGTATGTTAGAAGTTTCTTTCCTTTTCATGTAGTAGACTACTTTAGATTTCTAATGTAAAAAGTCGTGCCCCTATTTTTGTTCAAGATTGTGTCTAAGATGGCCATGTGAGATATAGACTTCCGCTTCTGTTTAAATGTTTTTGAATGATTAGATTGTATGGTTTTATAAAGAAAATTTTTAAATTTCGTACTATTTCTATTACCTATGCAATGAATGAGCTATGAGGCTTGTATAAGACCCCTTCGAGGTCGAGTATGCCATGTCGCTTCAGGGATGTAGACTCGGGTCGTGATAATGGGTCGAATCTATTTGCCTTATTTGTGCATCAAAAGAGAGAATAGAGTAAGGTATTTGGTTGTTTAGATTGACATATAGATGAGTCTGAAAGGAGATTCTATGCAAGGTGCCATGAGATCGAATGAAGATAACCGTCATTGAAGATGACCTAGCCTATTCATGAATGTTCATCACTATAGAGAAACACAATTACCCCTATGTGACATTGATTTCCAATCCCCCGCACCCCTAGATTGCTTGTTATTTCTTGAATTTCCCAAAAATTTAGTTTAATTGTGACAATTGTTAACCAAATCCTTTTAATAAATTGATGTAATCATCCACCCACTTGTTTTACTGTTACAAATAAATGATTTTACAATCCAACTTTCTTGACAAGAATTCTCTACGATATACCATTCACTATGGGATTCGACTCCGACTCTTTGTTGGGTATTTTTATTGACGACGACCGCTTTCACTTTTAATTTGTTTTAAAGAGCACATTTGAGCATTATAAAAAATGGCGCCTCTGCCGAGGGGTGGTGATTGAGAATTGTAATTGAGAAATTAGTTTGTAAATTTGTTTAGTTGTAGTAGATTGTTGTTTTGTGTTGTTGTTGTTGTTGTTGTCGTCTTATTTGATTGTCTAATAGAATGAGTGACTATGGTAGTGAAAATGATAGTCACTATGGTCAAAACGATAACATAAGTGATTTGAATGATACGCGTATGAATATTAAACTATGGGAGCATCCGGATACCTTCCACAACTGAAAGGGATGTATTTCATGTAACCGGAACAATTCTATAATTGCTCCAACTAAGAGGAATATTTTGTGGGTTTAATTCATAAAAATCCCCATGAACACCTTAGACATATTGTGGAGGCCTGTGGACTATTTGTGTTCAAGAACATCTCTCAAGAGTTTGTGAGGTTGAGGTTATTCCCGTTCTCTTTGACGGGTGAAGCTACAAGATGGTTAGCGGAATTTCCAAATGAATCTATCATTTCTTAGGAGGAGTTAACTGAAGCTTTCTTGGAGAGATTTTTGCCCCCCTCGAAGATGGTGAAACTTAGAACTCAAATCCAAAATTTCAAGAGCATTGGAGGTGAACCGCTACATGAAACTTGGTTGTGGTTCAACAAATTACTTTTGCAATGTCCAACACATGGTGTTCCAGATGATTTGCTACTGCAATACTTCTATTGTAGACTTGATTCAGTCAATAAATGTGTGGTTGATCAGTTAGTCCAAGGAGGATTAATGATACAATCGTATGATATGGCTGCTTTATTGCTAGATGACATGACCAAAGTTAACCCAGCATGAAATACTTAAGAAGATTAAGTGTCTATTCTACAATTGAGTATGAGCAAAGAACAAATTGAGAAGGACAATGAACGAGATGAAAACATGGCTAAAATGATGACCCAACTCAATTTGTTGTCTAAACATGTCATGGAAGGTGCACTTAAGTCGATGAATACGGTTGGAACTAATAGTGGGTAGTGCCAGGATGATGCCAAGTTTGAGGCATTATACAATAAGGAAGTTCAATATTTGGGAAACCAAATGGACGGTTGTCACACGAATTATCAATGACAAAGTTGGAATCAAGGTTGGAACAAGGTTCAAGATAATGGTTGCAAAGATTGGTGAGGTGGAAATTAGAGAGGTAGAAAAACAGACAAAGATGGATAAATTCCTCCCCATGATTGTCAACAACCAAAATACCCAGCTAGGCAAGAAGGAAACTGAACCGAGGAAATGCTCTCAAGGATCCTTAACAAGGTTGAAGGGTCGGACAAAGTGTTGAAGGATTTGAAAAGTTTCTTCTCCACTTTATCTCAAAAAGTGACCTCTCATTCGGTATCTATCAAGCAGCTGGAGAACCAATTATGCAAGATCACTACTCATCTTAATCCAATGAAAAATGGAACGTTGCCTAGTGACACCGTCCTAAATTCAAAAAATGAATGTTGAAGAAATGAAAACTATGTCGTGCTACAATGTTAAATAAGACATTTTTTTGGAGGAAACCCAAGTCTTTAAGTTATTTTATTGTTTTCAATAATGTTTGTTGTGAGTGTAAGTTGAAAAGAAGTTACAATGTTGAAAAAGAAACATTAGGCAATGCCAAAACCAAAACGGTGATCTGTCGAAGGAGTTGTACGGACTCATTCTTGTCTGCCTTCTGAGCTTAAAATGTGGAAAAGTGTACTGTCTGTTTTGGTGATCTGAACTCCAAACGGTGAACCACCAAAGTGCACTATGCGGACTTTATCAAGTGTGCTAAATCGACATTCAAGTTTGGTGTTTGTTTAGGTATGGTGAGGTTTAGATCTAATTAGTGATTCACCGAACCTACTCAGCGACATTAGTCATGACCGCCAAATGCGCCTGATATAAAAAGGACAATGTTCTTTTTCAAATTCAAAAAGAAAACCCTTTGACATCTTTAAGCCATTTTCTTTCCTTTCTATTGCAATACCCTATGTGAGTGCTTGTAAGTCCTTAATGTTTGATTTGTGAGTGTGTGGATTGCATTTGCTTTCTAGAGTAGTCGACCCAGCCGTATTCTCTTATTATTTTGATTTCTGCTTCTAGTTGAGTTTGGTTTTTTATTTTCATTGTGCATTTGGAGCTTTAAATCATGTTTTGTATAAGGGCTTGAAGCCATTTGATGCATGCTATTGTTTGATTTCACTGAGTATCCCCATAATGATCGTATTGAATTATACCCATGAATTGATTGTGTTTGTTTTTGCCTACAAATTGCTTAACTTGAATGTGTTAGTTATGTTGAAATCAAACTTGTAAATTTGGTGGGTCTTGATTGAATTTAAGTTGGGTGTAGTATGAGTAACCTAGAGTTGACTCGATTGCATGATTTTTCCCAATGATTGACAGAGTGACGACTTTCTTTAGGGTAAATCATCAATTTAAGCAATACTTTGCAATATCTGGGGAAGTCTGAGTACCCATGGGTAGATAAGCATGTAGGTGGATTGTAATAATGTTGGGGAACTAGTTTTTGTTGCGTATGTTGAGTTTAGCTGTAAATATTAGGCACTCAGTTGAACATCTCATGTTCGGTGGGCTTGTCTTAGCTCGCCAAGGAGGCTAGGCGAATCACCAAGTAATCCCTAACTCGCCTTCTCGAGTAAATATATGACCTTGGGCACTGTCCTATTTGGCGAGCATGTCTTAGTTTGCCAAACCCACTTGGAGAATCTCCGAGCGGGAGTGGACATCGCCCTTGATGTATGTTTCTTTTCATTTTGCAATGTCAGTTTTGGAAGACTTGTCTTAGCTCACCGAAACCAACTCGGTAAATCGCCGAGTTGGAATTGGCTCTGCCCTTTGTGCCTGTTTCCTTTGATAATTGCTACTATCCATTTCATCGAGCTTACCGAAGCTCGCCTATCTTGTTAGGTGATTCGTTTTTCCATTCGGCGAGCCTTATAGAGTGCTTTCAAGTTTGTTTCATTTCAACTAACCTTCATCGATTTTATGTTTAAATGGGTGTGTTTTACAAGTTATGGCTAAGACAAAGAGAAAATAGGTAGTGACTTCGAATACAAAATCCGAAGAAGAGTCTCTTCCTCCTCCTCAGCTTTTGAAAAAGCAAAATGATATGGTTATGAACTAGCCATCTGAGGCTCCCCGAAGATCACAACCTACCAGTCCACAAACATCTACCCAAGAGAATGTGCAACCCAAAAATGGGTTGTAAAGAAGACAACAGACATCCGGTCCAAATTGTTGCAACCTTTAGCCACCAAAGCAACTACCTCCAGAGTTCTCTCGGTAATCACTCCAAGAGCTCTAAATAGGCTCAAGGAAACTGGAGAACATACCATTCTCGATGAGAGATGAATCTCCATAGAAGGGGTGGTGAGTGATCACCCAACAATTTGGGACACGATTCAATTCCATCAGTTTGGGGGGGGGGGGTTCACTAGGCCCAAAAACCCTAATGTTCATACTTAGGTGCACAAATCCTATATTGCATATGCCCAGGCTCTACCATAGAAGCAGAAGTGCACAGTTTGAAGCCGCTTGATGAAGTGGAAGTGCGTGGAAGAAAGGTGAAATGCCATACTAGGGCACTCAAAACTACACTGGGGATACGAGAATTTCAGGCATATATTTTCACTCTGGATGCGGCATGACCTTGATTCATTAAAGGGTTGGTTGGCCCAACTTTTGTCTGACACTTCTCCTTCTTGGATGGCTGACAGTGCCCGAATAAATAAGAACAATTTAAATGTGGCAGCCTGGTACTATTTGGCTTGCCCTCGAAAAATGAGTCTATCCTTCACCATCCCAAGGTGGTCTTAGTGGGCACAAGCATTCACCGGGAACACATTAATGTGGGGTCTATCACTGCAAAAGAGATCCTATTGAGAGCTCATTAGGAGCAAACCCTTACCTTTCTCGGTCTTGATCATAAAGCTATGTGAGGACTCATGAGTATCCTTTAAATGGAATTTTTATGTGTGGATCACTGCAGCCTTCTTCAATGACATCCGGAGGATTGAGGTTGATTATTTAAACGAGGATGTGGCTTAGAGGAGGCTGCCACCCCCAGACACTACGCTCGTAGTTGATCTAGCTAAATAAACTTCTGAGGCTAGAGCACCTGCTCCTTCTGTGGAGTAGGTAGGTATATTTTTCTCCCATGTTGTGCCTTTATCTTCTGCTCCTACTTCTTGTCCTACTGTTGTTTTTGTTTTTGCTGCTATGCCTACCTCCACTCCTACTACCTATCCCCCTTGACCCAGGACTTAATCTATTAAATAGGCAGTCTTTCCTGGTTTGCAGATGTTAGAGCCATTAGGGTTGAAAATGATATGACCGGGCTGATTGATAGGGCGATTGAGAGGGAATTGGACTATTTGAGAGTGAGGGTGACTAGGTGTTAGGGGCTTATTTAGGCTAATAGTGTAAGGTTGGACAACCTCACTACTAAATTAGAGGCCTGAGAGATGACCGAGGGTAGTTTCGGTGCACTATATACCATGAGGGGTGAGTTTGCTACCTTGTGAGCAGATGTAGACCAACTATGGTCTACTAATATTTTGATGATAAGGGGAGACGTTCCCGATGCACCAGACTCGGTTCCACCGACGATGGCCAACAGTGAGCCTACTTCTACTATGTAGACTTAGTTAGCTGCGAGTGTTTATGATATTGCTATTGATGCTGAGAAGGCCGATGATGATTTGGCCGAGAAGAAAGATGAGGAGGAGATGAGGAGTGATAAGGATGAGCATGGGATTGCGTAGACACTTATGAAGTTTCAGGAGACTTAGGAGGTGATTGTTCAGGCCACCCTGGAGAGATCCTTTCGGGAGACTTCAACAATTAGTACTAGTAGAGTCTCTTCAAACTCCACCGTTGGTCCTAATGTTGTGATAGGCACTGATGCTCCTGATGATACTGCACTGCTGCCTCATGTGATTTTATTGTAGGGCATTGAAGCCCTGGGTGATTGTTCCCCTCTAGAGACTCTAGATGAGAGTGCTCCAAAGACTTAGCCTCTCAAGGGGACCTTTTTACTAAGCCTCATGTACTTTTTTTTTTTTTTCATTGAGGACACTATGCATTTCTTTTTGTGGGGTCAGGGACTTTGAGTCAGTATTCCCCTTTTACTTTGTATTTTGTTAATTTTTAGTTTTGGATGCTTGTATTAGTTTACTTTTGTTTATATTAGAATGTTTCATTTGGTTTAGTATATCTCTTGTGCCTCTTTCATTTTCTCTCAATTTTGTAACTACCCCATGAACTTTAAAATTTGTGAAATGCTTGAGTTTTCATTGATAATGGTTCGAGGATCGATTATGTTCAATATCGATGTCTTGAATAGTACTCATGATGAGCATGATATATAGTTTTTGAGCGATCTCTTTAAATCTTTTATTGACTAGTTGCGTTTTGATGTGAGCCTTGCCATGAACATCGCACATACACTTTTGATCTTTTTGGGTTGTGCTAAATGAGTGTATTTTGAAGTGCCATGTGTGGTGAGATATTACTTGAAAGTTTGTGGGTGGAATCTTATAATTCTCCTTATTAGTTTAATTTTCTAAACTTTGGTAAATGCAAGGCGTGATCTTGGGCAAAAATTTAACGACAGAACTAAAATTTTCATTATCCTTTGTGACTACCTTCTGAGGGTGTGCATCCATTTTTGCACCATTTGAGACTAAACTTTTTTGACAAAACCAAACGAAAGCCTCTTGAGCTAAATTTCCATACCTTCTCACCCAAGATCCTTTTTGATGCGTACGTTGTTACGTTTCAATAGACAAATTAGGCCAAAAGCCTAAGTTGGGTGTGTGTAAATGAAGGAGGAATGAAATCCAAGTGAAGGAAAAAGAAATATGAAATGAAACTCAACTTTGAAGTTTGTTACAAAAAGAAGGAACCCCCCTTTACAATAAAAAGGGAAAAGATCACTGTGATGAAAATGCTTTGAAAAATGAAACTGAAAAAGAGAAGTGATAAAACAAAAGGGATTCCAAATAAAATGAGTGAAAAGTCAAAGCTTGAGTTTGCAAATGGAAAAGAATTAAAAGAACTTGAGAAGAGGTGAAGACGATTACAAAAATGCTTTGAAAATGTGAAGTCACTAAGCCAAATTTACAATCTCTTAACCCCCCCCCCCCAACCCCATTACAAGCCTAAAAGACCCTTAGGATCTTGCATGAACTATGTTGTTTGATGATTGGAGAATATGGGCAAACCTATGGGATGAAGCTTGCATGTATTTCTCTTTTGAGAGGGTGAGAGTTGCATTGATTCCTTATTTCTTTGTTGATTTGCTTTGTGAGAGAATGGAGTCATTCTTGATGTGAGAGCACTTGAATGTATTCATAGAAACATGGTATTGTATTAGAAAAGAAGCTAAAGTGAGCTTGATCTTGTGTTGAAACCGGCTAGTCATCATTTGATGCTTTCTGATCATGATTGAGTGTAGCATGTTGTTGAGAGTAGTCTTGTAATGACACTTGCATGTTAAATCTCACTGAATATTTCTGTAGACACCCTTATTCAGCTAATTGTGTTCTTGGTTTAGTAAAGGACAAGCAAAGTTTGTAGTTGGGGGAGTTGATGAGTGGTAGATTTTCACTTATTTGGGGCCTAAATAGCTCTATAATTATTGTCTTCAATGCCTAATTTTGTCCTATTCTAATGATAGTTTGATGATTTGAAGATATGAAGGCTAATGGACAAGTCAAGGATGAATGTTTGAAAGAATGGCCAAAAAAGCAAAAAGAAATGTAAACTATACATTGATGATCGCCAAACAAGAAAGACGGATCACCTAGTGAGCATAACCTCACCCAAAGTGACAGTGCACAACACTTGTGTCTATCGAGACAGGTTGGCAAACTCCAAAAGAAAAGGCGACTCATCAAATGAGAAAGGTGACCATGCTGACCATTGCCGAAAGCGACAACGTAAGGAGGAAAATTGAAGACTCGAAAGGTGAACTAAGGTGGGATTCAGCGATACGCCGAATATGAATTGTAGACTCAAACGAGCTTGCCGATTGAGGTTCGAACACCTCAAGCCTAGAGAATGAGAAGGCGATGGCGATTCACCGAATGAGCCCAGCGAGCTCGCCTAACATCGCCCAAAGGGTAGAGTACTCGGTTATTTGGCCAAATTTTAGGAAACTATAAATTTCCCAAAGGAGAGACAAAAAAGGAGACGTTTGAGCTTTTTTTGGAATATATTTTTTGAGATAGAGTTTTAGTTTAAAGAAAGTGAAGAGAAACACTTTACCTTGTGAAGAACACTTCCTAGTTTTTGGGATTTTTCAACTTTGCTCTTGAAATTGACACAGTGTAGTTGAATTCAAAGTGGGTTTGCTAATAATTGCTTAATTTCATGTCACGAATGGTTGCTTTCATGGAAGGTATAATTTCTTTACTTTTTATGATGGGTGGCTAAAACACCAAGATCTAGGGGTGCAATTATGGGGTTGGGTGTTGATTTAATGTAGTGGGTATTGTGTTATGCGCTGTTACCTTGTGAAAAAACACTTCATAGTTTTTGGGTTTCTCAACTTTGCTCTTGAATTTGACAAATTGAAGTTGAATTCAAAGTGAGTTTTCTAGTAATTGTTTAATTTCATTCTACTCATGACTGCTTTTATGGAAGGTATAATTTCTTTACTTTTGTGATGGGTGGCTAAAACCCCAAGATATAGAGGTGCAATTATGGGGTTGGGGGTTGATTTAATGTGTTGGGTATTGTGTTATGCTCTGTTTTGTTGTTGTTCATACATGTATTTAGTCTAATTAGCATGAGTTTAACCTATGGGTTAAGGTTGCAACCTTAATTCCTACTTTCAATCTCTGGTCGATGCTTGGGAGAGATTGATTAGAGTGGGTAATTAGTTCGATACTAGCAATTTAGGTTTGATAACATTAACTTGGTTGAAAATAGAGGTTATGAGCCGAATCTATTTGCCCTATTTCTGCATTGAAAGAGAGAATAAGGTAAGGTATTTGATTGTTTATATTAGCATATAGATGAGACCGAAAGAAGATTCTATACAAGGATGCTATGTGATCGAAAGAAGATTACAGTCATTGAAGATTACCTAACACATTCATGAATGTTCATTACTATAGAGAAGCACAATTACCCAATGTGACATTCATTTTCAATCCCTGCACCCCTCGATTGCTTGTAATTTCCTGAAATTTTAGTTTCATTGTAACAATTGATAACCAAATCCTTTTAATAAATTGGTGGAATCATCCACCCACTTATTTTTACTATTACAAATGAATGATTTTACAATCCAAAATTTTTTGACAAGAATTCTCTACGATATACCATTCCCCGTGGGATTCGATCCTGACTCTTCATTGGGTATTTTTATTAACGACGACCGTTGTCTCTTTTAATTTGTTTAAAGAGGACATTTTAACATTATCATGCTTCGATTGTGTTTTCATTAGTTTGATTGGTAGTATGAACAATTGTGCCCAATAAGACTAGATCTCAAAGAGTACAGACTTCAGTAATTACAATATTTCTACATAGGCTAGTTTCTTGGTAGTCCAAGATGAGACCTTAGCTACAATAATGGAGATTAGTGGTTTCCATTCTAGTATTTTCAGCTTTCTAGTTGCTATGCTACTTCTAAATAGTTAAAGGGGATCTCTTCTTTAGAGTAACCTTTGATAACTTGGATGACCTGCATTTTAGTTTCATTCACTCCTCTATAGTAAAAGGCACTTTTGAAAAAACACTGCCAATTTAAATTAGGGAGACATGATGAAGATTTTAGAATTTAAATATGATCATGTCTGACGTCATTCCACTATAGCAAGAATATTCTCTCTATGGCGCTGCTATTGTAGTGGCTTCCTGGCCGCTAGAGTAGCGCTGACGAGACTAGAACCTAAAAAATATAGATTATATAATTGACTCCTCATCTTTAATGGTAAAATAGACGAGGTTTACTCCAAAAACCTTTCTAGGTTGTTCCAAGCTTGGGGAAAAGGAGAGGAAGAATTTTAGCACAAATGAGGTCAAAACCCATGAATTTCAAGCCTACTTCCGCCAGAATATGCCCCCATGGAGCCAAAAGTTCACGTTCAGGTTTTTTTGGCAATTGTTTGGCGTCCAAGTAGGCTAGGTTTAACTTAGTAGTTGGGCATGTCTCTAAATGCATAATTCACTATAGATTCACGTGAGATGCATAGACCTTCGGGCGTGGAGTATGGATTGTTGAATATGTTAATTGTTGTGGTTTAGGGTGGTTAGATGCATGCTTAGTAATGTTGGTCCTATGACTGTTGTTGGGTATTATTCTATGGATAGTAACCTATGGGTAGTCAAATTATAAGCTAAAATTCATCTAGAAAGGGTCGCCTAAGGTAGGTAATGGTTGAAGTATTTTTCAATTTACGTTATGTGTGCATTTTAACTATTCCATTAGTAATGCTTGTACAATACATGTGCAATAGTTAAGGGAATTAATATCAAAAGTCACATTTCTTATTGTCAAATTCCATGCCATGAATCTGTCTTAACTACTTGTGGTCTTGCAAATATGGTTGTGATTGTGTGATTCTCGATTGGATCGGGTACCACTGGTACATCTTATTAGTTCACTAGGATACCACGCCTGGTTCAAATTATCTATTGATTGGCTTGGATACCATGCATGATACATACTATCGGTTTGCTCGAGTACCACGCCAAGTACAAGTTCTTACATGGCACACTATTCTAAAAATAGATGAGCACTATCCTATTTACAAATAGTAAATCCTTATCCAGACTCACCATTATTATTCTAATATAATAAAAGACAACAAACATTATTCAAACTGAGCCCCACCTAACATGTGAAGGAGCCTAATAAAATTAAATAAACACATAAAACAAAGTATGTTGTTGGCACGTGACTACATATGTAAGCAGGTGGGTGAGCAGCTTCTAGGAGACTTCAAGCAGGTGTGGAAGCTATTTGTCAGGATCTTGCAAACAGGTGGGTAAGCAACTTGTACGCAACATTCAAGCAGATGGATAAGCTACTTGTTGGGAGCTTGCAAGAAGGTGAATAAGATACTTGTTGGTAGCTTTCAAGCAGGTGGATAAGCTACTTGATGATATATGTGAATGTAGGTGGATAAGCAGTTTGTAGACAAATTTGGATAGGATGTTTTTTAATAAACTTTGGCAGATGATGTGGGTAAGTGGTAATTTAAAGATGGAGGCAATAATTTCTTGCACATGTCATCAAGCATCATACAATTATGCAGAGGTTGAAAGTGCACTTAAATATCCATCCATCCCCCAATCAACGCCATGTTTTTCTTGTAAAACTTTTTTGTTTTCTAGGCTTTGTTTGAGCGACCTGGTGAAGTATCTGTTGATGTTGGATGGTCCTGCTACATCGTGATCCCATTTTTGTGGAGTAATGTTTAACCTTATGCTAGTGATGGCCTGGGTGACTTTATATCTTGTAATGTAGTATGGAACTTGATATTATTTTGCAAGTTGTCAGACCTTCTCTATGTGGGTATTCTTGTCTGTATAGTTCCACCACGCTCATTCTTTTGTCGATATATCTATAAGGATAAACTTATTTTACTGGAAGATAGATCATTGTGCTTCATGATATTTGTCTTACAAGGACAAAATAGAGATGTGAAATTTCCAGCAGAATGAAATCTCTGGTCGGGCTTGGGCCTAGTTGTTCATGATCTTCACCGAATGGTGCAACATGAATAACTTAGGCTCGTAGGATTTTTGGAAGTAGTGAATCCACCCACGTCCTGGCCAGAACCATAGTAGAAACTTTTTAAGAGGTGGTTGGATCCTATCAAAATACTTTAAAAAGTTGCACTTGAAATCCACGAGGATGTAGCACTGGTGGCATATGTACCCAAATTATCATATCAAATTTGCGGAAAATCATCTATAGAGGGATGAACACATGGCAAAATGGATACTCCGAGTGGAATCCGAAAGGCTAGAGGATAGATCCTCCATACTTTTTAAATACATGGAGCTCGTAGAATGTCCTCTTTTCCATCATGATTGATGGATCAAAGGGATCCCATGGGTTTGGGATTAAGATGTAATCTAGGGATATGTAGGCCATTTACGATTGATTTTGTGTTTGTCTTATTATTTTTAGACAAAGATCAAGCTAATGTTTCACAAAAAGGGAAGACTTATGTCCAGTAGAATATTCAAGCTTGATTTTAGGTAGGTGATGTATAACACCACCGAAATTGGAAAATGGAAAGATTGTATTTTTGGGTGGGCTACTGGTTGTGACCTATAAGTGCCATCGACGGTTCGTAGATAGGTCTCATAGGAACGAAGTTGAGTTTGGAAAAAAATCAAGTTTATGAAGTTGGGTCTACGATTGATCAGGACGAGTCGTACGATGTTTTATGGACCATATGAGGGTTCCGTAGAAGCAATCCCAAATTGGCAAAATTTGAAGAATTTTGGGTCTATAGAGGGTTCTACGGGTTGTGTAAATTTTGATAGGTTTTAGACCTCTCTCGTGGAAGTTGATCTCAGACTTGGAAGGACTTTGGTTCATAGGTTATACGGTTGTGTCTAGTTCTAGGATGACCAATATGGTTCGTAGAATTTTATACAGACAATTGGTCAGTCCATAGGTCTTTTTCGACAGTTTTAAGTTAGGGGCATTTGGGTATTTTCCTACCATTTTAACTTCTAAAATACGTAGTTTTTCCTTATAAATAAACTCTATAACTGATTTGACTCCTAGAAAACTATCCTTTCCCTTTCAATCCCAAAGATCTTTCACAATTCTCTCAAGGGTTTCTCTCAAAATTTCTCCTCAAGGCTCCCAAAGAATTTCTAGGGTTCTTCAAGTCTTCAAGGTCCTCTTCCACAAATTTCTAAGACTTTGTTATCAAGGTATGTGAGAAGTTCATCAATGGATCTCTTTCATCCATTGAGTCCCAAAGATTTCTCCAAAAACTCCTTTATGAATTCAATCTAAATTTTAGGGTTTTACATGTTTATGAATGGGTTCAATTGTTTATGGCTAAATTCAATCTAATTAATCTTATTATGAATGAATCGAGTGGTATAGGTGGCTTTTGAAGAAACTTATGTGAACCCATATTATGTGATTATATTGTGATCATGAATGATGTGTTTGAGTTATGCCCACAACATTGAATTGACAAATTTGTGAATATAATATGCTTTCAAGTATGTTCTTCATGAACCCTTGCTCGTATGTACGATTGATTAAGAAATCAAGACTTGATGGAAGGAATGCTTAAGAACTATAATTATGGATTTATGCATGTCCTATAAACTTAATGATTTATGATCTAGGTTGCTTTAAGATAATCATCAATGAAATTGTGAAATGTTTTCTTACATATTTATGAGATCATGATTGTGATATCTTAATGAATTAAGTTGCTCTTGTTTGAAGTATCCTTTTGTGAAAGATGATCATGATTGAGATTCTTAGATTAGTGTCTCTATGAACAAGTTATGAAAGTCATGATAATGAAATGAGTTACTCTTAAGTATAATGCATTAATTTGTGGGGAGTTGTACCTAGCACTGAGTGGACTAGAGATGATTACTCATGTTCCATAATCTACGTGCCACCATAGGATAGACTGAGTATTCATGAAATAGAATAATAGAGGTGAGTACCCAACTCTCCAAATACTTTTGGTCTTAAAAGGGACTTATGGCGAGTACCCAAGTCTCAAAGACTAGTGGCGAGTACCCATGTCTCAAAGTAATGATCCTTAATATCCTGGAATGATTTTTTGGGCCCTCTTCGATGGGGTAATATATTTAACTCCGTGCTTGACTCTCATGATTATATGTCGGTTAATGGTCTCTCACACACATTAAAATGAAATGGTTTAATCTTATGACATGATTTTTCCAAGCTTTGCATTGACCTTTTCCTCATAATTTATGAAACTAGCTTATCAAGATTTGATAGTATATACTTGGTCATGCAACGTTATGTTTTCAAACTTATAGTGATTTATTCCCACATTTTGATGCATGTTCCTCGGACATTCAAAGTGCTCATGCATATTGTATAATTTTGACGCTTCTCCATATGGTTGTAGCTAGATTGAATCTTTCGGTGGTGCTTACTAGTGGTGAGTCCTCATGGTTCAAGGGTTGTATCACCTTTTCTCAGTTTAATGCTTTATGTCATTTCAGTTTTCAGTCTTATTCGTGTGTTAGGGGTTTTACCTAACCACATCTATATATTAAAGGCTTATGTCAAACTTAGTTTAGCTTCCACATTTCAAGTTTTGTATTAAGAATTCTCTTTTGATGAGATATTATGATTTAAACTTCAATAGTTTTATGATCGATTTCATATTGTTATCTTACGTCATTGCTAATGTCAAGTGACTTGTTTAGGGCCCTTAGGATCCTATTTACCATGTCACAACTAGGGTGTACCTTGGATCGTGACAAACTTGGTATTCAGAGCAATAAGTTTTAGAAAGGTCGTAGGAAATCTGACAAGACACATTGAGTAGAGTTTAGTTCATGAGTATGAATCACTCTACATTTTGAATTGGAGGCTACATGGTATTTAGGAAACTTCACTTCTTTCATTACTCTAAAGTTGTGTCATAGAGTTTATCTCTAAAAAGTTTCTCTTCTCCTGACCTATGCTTATGATTTTCAAACTATGCCCCTACAAAGGAATCCTGTGAGAAGGAATATTGGTGGAAATATGGAGCCCAAGTTTTCTCAAGTGCCGGTCAACCCTTTGGCCGAACAAGGGTTAGATATTTTACTAGGATGAATCCCCCGTAGTTTTATGGTTCCAAGGTTGACGAAGATCCCCAAGAGTTCTGTAACACCTCATAACCGAGAAAGGCCTAAAAAGTGGCAATGGGGAAGAACTCACAGGCCAAAACCTGGACCATGGACCCTCCACGGAGCCACAGATGGGCCATGAAAGGGACCACAGTCCCTGTGGTGGCCCGTGGCAAGTCCTCCAAGGCGTGGTGGGCAAGGACCCCTCCCACGAGGGCCTTAACGGCTCGTGGGAAGGCGCACGGGTCATTATGACGCTCATGTAGGGGAGGTAGAACCTACCCCAAAGTTAGCCTCCTCCCACGAACCTCCAGACAGGTCGTAAAGGGGCAAACGACCCGTTAAGGTGGCCCTGAAGGGGCAAAGAAGTAGGGGTCCTCTCCCCAAGACACTGGTCAAGGACCACGGCTGCCACAACGGCTCGTGAAGGCCACCGTCTGATGGTTGCGTCAGCTTTAAGTCAAGGGCTTTTTGGTATTTTCCCTAATTGTTCTAACTCAATACTATGTCATTTTACCCTTCACCTAAAGCCATATATAAGTGTTTTTACCCCCAAATTTCCCCAATTGAAATCATTCTCTCAAATTCTTAAAAGAAGAAGAAGTCTTACTCTTAAATATTTATCTCTCTAGAAGTTGAAAAACAAAGCTAGGGTTTGCAAGTCAAGTTTTCAATTCCACAATTGAAATCAAGCAATTGGCATTTAGGTATGGTCGTTTTCATCCATGGAGCCATTTCCTCCACGGAGTTCCCAAATTCTCCAATTTATAAAGTTAGAAATCCCTAATTGAGTTAGGGTTTTCTTCTATGATTATGGGTTCTCTTAATTATTGATTTGATTTGTCTTTTTATGATCTATAAAGCATGAATTTATATAATTCCATGATTTTAAGATGATTCCCCATGAACCCATGCATATCTTATGTTTTCCAATTTATGATGATATAATGTGGGTTTTGAACCATGAAAGATGAGTTTATGAAATCATGCATGTTCTTATGAAGATGATGTAAATGGTTTAAGGATTCTTTAAGAGTGAAGTATCAATGTTGTTGTTGTTGTATTGTGAAAGGATTTATCATATATACAATAAAGCATGAATATGAAAGGACTTTCTCACATAAAAGTTTCTTAGGGTTGAAAGGTTTTCTCAAATTCATTTGAATCAAGATTTAAGGAACTATTCTAATGAAACCTAGCTTGGATTGGTTGCTTAATCGTACTTTTCCATGGTTAACATATGACTTATCTTGGATTGGCAATATGACATGCCCTTCCATGGATAATAAAGACAAGTATTCATAATTGACTATTCCTTGGGATTTAATCTTAGCACCGAGAGGACATTGAGAAGGAGGCTTTCCCGTTAGTGGATGCCGGGTTTCTAGTAGCAATCTCCTTGTCCCTTAACCATGCACCACCATAGGATGTTCTCTTATTTAGACATTATCTAGTGGATCCACCTAATCTAGAAGTTCATGGTCCTTACCTTGGTAAGTAGGACACCCCTTTTCAGGGTGGGAGACACTGGATTCCATGTTAGTAGCTCACATGGTCTTATATGTTAGTTAAAAGGTAAATCTTCCATAATAATGAACTAAGGTTACTTTTGGAAGATCTCATGAATGTTTTAAAGTTGTTGGCTTGCATTGACCATGTTTTTATGACTTATGTTTTTAACTCTTAAATTCATGTTTTAGCTTGGTCATTGCATATCATGAAAATGTCTATTTTAGCATGTTTTATGCATTGCTGTCAAACTTGGTAAATTATTTTACTAATGCATACTCTTTCCTGCATTTCCCCAAATGTAGGGTCCGACACTCAGGGTTCAAAGTTTCATGGCTAAAGGTCATTGGAGAGATATTGAGTTGTGGTGAGTCATCATGCTTCGAGGACCACACTTTTAAAGCTTTCAGTCATTTCTTATTATCAAATTTTGTACGTGATGTCAGGGTTACGTCCCGGTCACTCTTGATGTATTAGATGGAAAATTAGACCTCATACGTAGACTTTCGTTTTACTTTGATAAAACTCTTACACTTAAAATGTTTCTCTTTATCGCTTTTGATTTTATTATATCTTGTTTATGCATGCTAAGTGGCTCGTATGGGGACTCTCGGTGTCCTATACGCCATGTTATACCTAGGGTCGTGAAAAACTTGGTATTTAGAGAACAAGGTTTAGAAAGGTCCTAGAAAGTCTCATAAGCCTTGTCGAGTAAAGTCTTGTTCATGAGTGTGAAGCGCACCACATTTATGAATGAGATGCTACAAGATGTTTAGGAAGCTTCACTTCTTTCATTACTCTAAAGTCATGCGATAGAGTTCAAATCTATAATGTCTCTCTCCTAATCCTTATCTAATGCTCTACAGGGTATGGCTACTCGAAGAGCATATGCTAGAAGGAAGAGTCCGGAGCCAAAAGGGCAAGAAAATTAGCAAAAATTTCCCAAAGGGCAACAAAATTGAGTTGAGAACCAAAAGGGTAACATTTAGATGGTCTAACAAACACCATGAAAAAGGATCAAGGCGGGAAGTTCTATGCGCCTTACAAAGCGCACGACTGCACAGCCTTACAAGGCTCAAGGCCCCTGCACATCTTCCCTTCTTTTTTTGTTTTTTAGTTTATGTTTTAATTATTATTATTTTAGTTAGTTTTTCCTTTATTTTGTTTTTTAGTTTTCCTGTTAATTTTTATTTTTATTTTGAAGTTGTTCCTATTAATTTTGCATGTGATTTTTATTAAAAAAATAAGCAAATTATTCATTCCAATTTTTTAGGTAATATTTTATTAATTCAAGTTTGAAAAATATCATTTTATATTTGCTAAAAATATAAAAATCACATGCAAAATAAATAGGAACAACTTCAAAATAAAAAACAAAAATTAAACGAAAAACTAAAAAATATATTTTATACTAAGATTTAAAATAAATAGCAAATTATTGCTATGTTTATATTTTTTAATAAAGTTATTCATTCAGATTTTTTAGGTAAGATTTTATTAATTCAAGTTTGAAAAATATCATTTTATATTTGCTAAAAAAAATATAAAAAGGGCAATAATTTGCTATTTATTTTGCATGTGAGTTTTATATTTTTTATCAATCACAACAATAAAAATAGTTACAACTTCAAAATTAAAATGTGATTTAGCAATATAAAAAATCACATGCAAAATAAATAGGAACAACTTCAAAATAAAAAAGTAAAAATTAAAAGGAAAAACTAACTAAAAACAAAAAAATTAAAACATAAACTAAAAAACAAAAAAAAAAAGAAAAAGGAAAGAGGCGCAGGGGCCTTGCGCCTTGTAAGGTTGTGCAGCCATGTGCCTTGTAAGGCACATAGAACTTCGCGCCTTGCTCCTTTTTCACGGCGTTTGTTAGACTGTCTAAATGTTGCCCTTTTGGTTCTCAACTAAATTTTGTTGTCCTTTTAGAATTTTGGGCTAATTTTTTTACCCTTTTGGCTACGGACTCCTAGAAGGAATGCAGGAGAGATTGTTGCACGAGAAGCTCCTCTTCAAGCTCCTCCAGCTCATGTCGGTCCTTTGGCCGAGAAAGTGACTAATGCAGAGTTTAGGGCTGTTTTTCAAGTGTTGGATCAAGCCATGACGGCTCAAGTCAATAGGGAGGTTGTGGCCCCCATGAACCTGAATGTGGGTACAACGACATCTAGAGTGAGGGATTTCACTAGGATGAATCCTTTGGAGTTTCATGGTTCTACGGTTAAGAAAGATCATCAAGAGTTCATTGACGAGGTGTATAAGGTGTTGATGATTATGGGAGTTCCGCCGGTGGAAAAGGCGGAGTTGGCCTCTTATCAACTAAAAGGTGTTGCTCAAGTTTGGTTCAACCCTTGGAAGGAAGGGAGGGCAGTTGATATGGATCCTCTCGATTGGGAAAAGTTTAAGGTTGCTTTCCTTGGATAGGTCTTTTCTCCTTGAGATGAGGGAGGAAAAGGTGCTTGAATTCATCAACCTTCATCAAGGAAGTATGAGTGTGAATGAATATGCTTTGAAATTCACACAATTGTCTCGATAAGCTCCTGTTATGCTTGTCGATCCTAGGGCAAGAATGAGTAAGTTCATTTCGGAGGTGTCTCAAATGGTGGTTAAGGAATGTCATACTGTCATGCTTATCAATGACATGGATATATCTCGCCTTATGGTTCATGCTCAAAAAATTGAAGAGAAGAAACTTAAGGAAAGGTCTAGGGAGGCAAAGAGGGACAAAATTGGTGATGGTAACTTCTCACATTCGAGGTCCGATGGACGTGGTCATTCTAAGTTTCGACAAAGGTTTTTCGACCAAGGTTCCTCCAATGCTCCCTCTAAGTTCAACATATATAGGGTGTCTAACCCTAATCCCCAAGGAGGAAATTGTGGTGGATCTTCATTATCTATGTCTACTTGTGCTAGGTGTGGGAAGAAGCACGAGGGTAAGTACTTAGCCGGCACAGATGGTTGTTATGGTTGTGGTAAGAGTGGTCATAAGATGAGAAATTACCCAATGCTTATGGCCAAGAGAAGAGAAAGTAAACAAGCTCCTCCTAGTTGTTTGAGTTCAAATGCTCCAAGACAAAACCAATTCTATGCACTTCAGGCTCGTCATGAGCAAAAGGGTTCACACGATGTGGTTACCGATATGTTGACAAGTCTTCCAACTTAATGTTTATGCTTTACTAGACCCTGTTGCTACTTTGTCTTTTGTGACGCCATATGTGGCCATGAGATTCAATATTCTTCTAAATATGTTGTTAGATCCTTTTTTTGTCTCTACTCCTATTGGTGATTCAATTATGGCTAAGAGGGTATATAGAAAGTATCTCGTATCCTTGTCTTATATAATCACTCATGTTGATCTTATAGAGCTTGATATGCTAGATTTTAATGCTATCCTTGGCATGGATTGGTTGCATTCATGCTATGCTTCTGTTGATTATAGAACCCATGTAGTCAAGTTTCAGTTTCCAAATGAACCCATTTAGAGTGGAAAGGGGGAAATTCTATGCCTAAGGGTTAGTTTGTCTCTTGTCTTAAAAGGTAGAAAGATGATTTCTAAGGGTTGCGTATACCATCAAGTTAGGGTGAGGGATGTGGATTGTGAAACCCCTACTCTTGAGTCTGTCCCCGTTGTAAATGAGTTTCCAAAAGTGTTTCCAGAGGATTTACCCGGTATTCCTCCTGAAAGGGAGATAGACTTCGGTATGGATCTTTTCCCAAATATGCAACCTATCTATATTCGTTTTTACCGAATGGCTCCGACAGAACTTAAGGAATTGAAAGAGCAGTTGAAAGATTTGTTGGATAAGGGTTTTATTTGACCGAGTATCTCTCCATGGGGTGCTCCGGTTTTATTTGTTAGGAAGAAAGATGCTTCTCTCCGTATGTGTATTGGCTACCAGAAATTAAACTAGGTTACCATAAAAAAATAAGTATTCTCTCCCAAGGATAGATGATTTGTTTGACCAACTACAATGGGTAAGTTACTTTTCTAGGATTGACATTCGGTCGGGTTACCACCAACTGAGGGTGAAGGAAGATGACATTTCGAAGACGATTTTTTGAACTCGGTACAGTCATTATGAGTTTTTGGTAATGTTGTTTGGTTTGACTAATGCTCCGGCGGCATTCATGGATTTGATGAATAGGGTGTTAGACAATACCTTGGTATGTTATTAATTGTGTTCATTGATGACATATTGATCTATTCGAGGAATGAAGACGAGCATACTAATCATTTGAGGATTGTGTTGCAAGTCCTAAAGGACCAACAACTCTTTGAAAAGTTTAGTAAATGTGAGTTTTGGTTAACATCTGTGGCTTTTCTTGGTCATATTATTTCCGAAAAGGGTATTGAGGTAGATCCTAAGAAAACGGATGCGGTCAAGAGTTGGCCTAGACCTCTATCCCCTTCGGATATCATAAGCTTCTTGGATTTAGCCGGTTACTACAAAAGGTTTTTTGAGGGGTTTTCTTGTTTTGCCTCTCTATTGACGGCATTGACCCAAAAGAAATCCAAATTCTTATGGTCGGAAGCATGTGAAAAGAGTTTTCAGGAATTGAATGATAGACTTACTTCCGCTCTGGTGTTGACTTTACCGGAAGGGAGTGAAGGTTTTGCGATTTATCGGGTTGACTCGAGAATCGAGTTAGGATGTTTGCTTATGCAAAATGGGAAGGTTATTGCCTATGACTCAAGGCAACTTAAGATTTACGAGAAGAATTATCCTACCCATGATCTTGAACTAGCGGTAGTTGTGTTTACCCTTACGATTTGGAGGCATTAATTGTATGGTGTTCATGTCGATGTCTTTACTAACCACAAGTGTTTGCAATACGTATTTAATCAGAAAGATCTAAATCTTTGCCAAAGGATATGGCTTGAGTTACTGAAGGTTTACGAAATGAGTGTTCTCTATCACCCCAGTAAGGCAAATGTGGTGGTGGATGCTCTTAGTCATTTATCTATGGGTAGTGTTCCTCATATTGAGGATGATAAAAAGGAATTGGTTCGAGATGTGCATAGATTGGTCTAGTTGGGTGTTCAAATAGTGTACTCTACCAAAAGTGGTGTCATGGTTCACAATGGTTCAGAATCGTCTTTTGTGGCATATGTGAAAGCTAAGAAAAGTCTTGATCCGACTTTAGTTGAATTGAAAGAAGCAGGGCCTAAAAAGTCCGTAGAGGATTTCTCTCAAGGGGGGGATGATGTGCTTCGATATCAAGGTCGTTTGTATGTTCCCAATGTAGATGAGAGCATATCATATCAGAAACCCATAGTTCTCGATATTCCATTCACCTGGGAGCCACCGAGATGTACCATGATTTACGGGAGATCTATTGGTGGAATGGGACGAAGAATGATATTGAGGAATTTGTCGTTAAGTGTCCAAATTGTCAACAACTGGCAGTTGAGCACCAAAAGCCGGGAGGTTTGACCCAAGATATTAGCATTCCTACTTGGAAGTGAGAAGATTGGAATATGGATTTCATTGTTGGTTTACCACACACCCGGCGGCAACATGACTCGATTTGGGTTATAGTAGATCGGATGACTAAATCGGCTCATTTTATTTCCGTCAAGGTTTCTTATTCGGCGGAGGACTATGCCAAGTTATATTTGAGGGAAATTCTACTTTGCTGATTGTTTGAGCAAATAGGTGTTTACGTACGTAACACATTTTGAGCCAAAATCAAGAATTGAAATGGCCATAAGTTTAATTCAGGTAGCTAAATGGAACATTGGGACAAGTCCAAGAGTCTGTTAATGTATTTGACCTATTTTTAAAATAAGTATCAAACAAAACTTTATAAGTTACTTTTTAAGAAGGGAAAATTTTCAAAACAACAATATTTTAGCTTTTAGTAGGACTCCTTAGCAACAGTTTCATTATTTATTAAAACTGTCATTATTTTAGTTTGTTGAAGGATTAGTTATGTATTTATTTTATTTTGATTAATTTGAAAGAATACAAATAATTAATAACAAAACAGAGAAAATCATGGAACAAAAAAATTCAATAAAGGTAAAAAAGATTTTAAATATAAATCAGTTACGTTTTGAAAAGAGCATAAGTAGTCATCTTTCCATCGAGTGTTTTTTTGCTTTCTTCTTAAGAACATCAAAAAAAAATTAAAATAATTTAATTTGTCTTCTGAATCATTCATCGATAACTTTCAAAGCTTCTTCAAGTTGAATACGCCATATTTATGAAACAGAATTTTTCAAAATTGACAACTATAAATTTGTCGCATCCAGTGAACAATCGAAAAATAATCAGGTATTTTTTACTGATTGAATCAATGAAATCTTTATATGCATTGGGACTTATAGCTTTTTTCGGATGTTTTGTTTCCAAATTATGATGTATAATGAATAATATATTATTTTTAGTTTAGTAGCTGTTTTTTCTGTTTGAATGCATACAATAATTTGTATCCCATTAAGTTAATGTAACTAATCGATCATGAACTATATGTTGAATACAACAATATATGAATACAAAAGTGAGATGAAAATACAAAGTGAGATTGAATATAAA